>KN549480.1:49446-68045 GCA_000797555.1 Oesophagostomum dentatum | reverse complement strand
ATTAAAGAGTAGTACTTTGATCTAGGAGTCTTCTTAATGGAACAAAATTGGATCTCGTTAACGGTTGCTTCTCTACGATCTGCACCTGTCTGTCTAATCTGAGCCCGCTTAGGAGAAACGAATTTAAAAAATGTTATTCTTTTGACGTTTTCTGCAGTACCATCGTGAAGTGCCTTCGCTTCTAAAACTCGAACATGCTACGAATTTAATGCTGAGTTTATGGCTTCAAAATCATACAAATTTCTCATAAAAATTGAGAAAGACCGCCACTGCATTTACACAGCTAGTATTACGCGACCGGATCCGGCACTGACAATGATAGGCGCTCATTTCTTCATGTATGGGCATAAAATTCGGTACAAATAGAAAGTGGTGACTGCAAAGTTCTAGAATGAATGTTAGAGAATTGTTTTCGACCGCGATCTCATCTACCATTTTCCTTATGGAATACTGTGCCCGTTGAAAAGAGGAGTAGGAGTTTATTTTACAAACCTCTACTTTATCACACTTCAAGAGATATTTTACGTTGCATGTAAAATCATGTGATATTGAAAAAAAACTGTGAAGTATCTAGTCCTCTTTACTTTTGCGGCAATGACATTAGCACTTTAGTATAAACAGGGTGTGCACAGCATGACCTGATTTTAGGATTTTTTAAAGCGGGATTGAGACTAGACCAAATAAGTACGAGTTATGCATAGCTTCGAACAAGTCGAATTTCGGATGATTCGTATTCGAATGATATATTATTTGTCGAACAAATTGTTCGATTCGGTACAGTGCGAACACGTAGCGTTGACTATTTTACGTGATGCTGATGGTTGAAAAATTAGGCATAATAGAAGCGCGATTGACTTCATTATCTGCAGCAAGCTCAATCAGTATTTTTTACTTGCTAGCTTTAAGCCTTGTGCTTGTTACAGCCCGCCTTCTATAGACATACAAAATATGATGGAGTAACCGTATTCTGTTCTCTGGCTTCTGATGCAGTTAGGGACGACTCCGTTTAACCTGTATCTTGAACCTGCCTTCTCTCTATTTAAGCAACGCGTCTTCATCAAATAATAATTCAACGCTTATCTTAGCGTAGTGTTGATCCGCAAAAGTGGTACATACAGGCGAATTGCTCACACCCTCTCTAGTACAATACTAAGAAATCTAGACCCGAGCAATAGATACGGAATAGTTATAGGGGTTCTAGTGTTTTCAGACTGCGCTGTTTCATAGTGATGAAAACTATTGTTGAAATGGCCGCTCACCCATATAGAAGAGATTCATACTCCTAATACTAACAGCTGGATTCAGACCTTTGTAGGCTTTGGTTTTTTTGTGCATAGGAACGTTTTCACACTAACTAACAGCTACTTTATCAGTAATTTTCACTATTGTGCAACAGTGTGCTTTGCTAATTTTGAACACCTGTAACTCGTAGATGCAAAGCTTTCGGGTCTAGATTTTTTGATATGTTACTAAAGAGGGCATTAACAATTCGCCTATATAGTTGTTGATTCACCTGACAAATGTGCGTTTGTGAGCGCCGTGAGGAACCGTGATGGGCCGTGATCTTGATCGATACCGCTGAACTGTGTGTCATGCGCGCGCTGCAGTGATATGCCGAAACTCACGCGTACACACGCACTTGTCAGGTAAATGCCCTATATATACCGTTTTTGCGGATCAATACTACGCTAACGTTACCTCCTTGGTTAGTTGTCTTAACAGCAGCTTTAATGTACGAGCATGTGTGTAAGTCTCATTTATTAGTGATGGCTTTGAAAAAGTGATTTTTTTAAACATCAGGTGTTGCTTATTGTCCCAATGGACAACTAACTGAAGCTGATATCAACGATAAGGTCCTTACTCCGCTGAACACTGAACGACAGCTGGTCCTCAATGGAAAACGACAAAACGGAAAAACCGGCAATTACCTGCCAGCCGCAATAAGTATTCCTGACCTGGTGCGTTTATTGTTAGAATATATTTTACATCCTTTTTACGGAGAAACATAGCAACATCAAATTCGAAGCGCTAAAATTCTCGGAAACACTTCAATCGCTGAGTAGAAAGTTCCGTAAGCATGAGTAGAAAATTCTCTTCAAAAATCTTCTGAAACTGCACCTAAAAATACGCACCCCCCTTCTTTGCTTTCTCCTATCATCGTCACAGAATACGTAGAAGCGAGAGGGGTCTGTATTTTTGCAGCCGTGACCAGCCCTGAGTGATACACTTCACCTATTTCCTTAATGGAAGGCCTTTTTAAGAGAAAGCCCGGTGAACACTGGACGGTGAACGCGTTCCAGTGCAACAGCCCTATGCAGCTAAGGAAACGAAAGCTTAATAACTCTTATCTGGTTGATGAGGACTTAATATTTCAAGAAGTCGTTCTACCAAGCCATGCTGCGCGTTAACTATGAGTCAGATTACGTTTGCTGGACATCGAAGGTTGCTTAGTGGCATAGAGCTGCCTCTGAAGCAATAATTGGTTCCGAGCATTTTCGACGCTTTTAAATTGTACACATATACGTACTCTTTGCGACTATTTAGCCTAGACTTTATCTAAATTAACAGCACGTGGTAAAAAAAAACAGCAGCTGCAGGATGCAGGAGAGATTCAGCTGAGAAAAAACCACGGGAATGGGGTGCGAACCGCACAGGGGTTTCGCTGATTATTTTAATGAAGAGAGAGATTTCCTCTAGAACGCGGTCGAAATACAGCAGTTTATAAACATAACCTAACCTAATACATGTAGTACATTTGTATGGTAGTGGACGAAACGTAGATGTTTGTTGTTGTCTGAAGCCGACTGTCGGCCACGCTGTTCTTGTCGGTGAGACACTTCGTTTTTGCCGCGAGGGGTTTTAACTTGCCACTATCAGTTTTAGAAAAACTCGCACTAATCCTTTAATTTCAGAAATGGAGCTGCAGCCTTGAAATGGAAGCAATTAGAATCCTTCCCAACGTCACCTGCCAATTCAACTCTTCACTGCTTCCGGCAGACAAAGCCTACTTCCTCTATATGTGAGCTTAAAACCGGCTTTGTGAAAGCAAGTAGTTGACTAATGAAGGATTACGCTTATGCTAACCAAGAACGGAGCGAGAATTGGAACTATGCAAAGAAAGTTATCTGTACACGTTTATAGATACGTATGCATAGCTAAAGGCAGAAACCACACTCAGAAAGCTCCCTGTGTTATCGATGAACTGTGGAAGAGAAAATCAAAAAATGGGTAGAGGTTCAAATTTCTTGGCACAAAAGTCATTCCTGACAGGGAAAATCGTTCCAGAAGACTCTGCCCGATTTCATGAACTAGTTGTCCATTTAGTTTTGCACACAATTTAAAGCGTTACAGCAAGCTAGCACCACTAGGTATAAATGGAATTGCAAGAGTTTCTCATGTCTTCATGCTTGAGGCGGTAATCGACTCCAACAGAAAGCGCAGCACTAAATGGAAAAACTCAACTGCGGAGTCGCGACGAAACTTCTTGAGCGATTTTTTGGTCAGGAATGACTTTTGAGCAGAAAGATTGAAATCTCAGTCCATTTTTGAGTTCGTCTTTCAGAATCCATCGGGACGCAAGTAGCATTCTGAGCGTGATGCTGCCTGTAAACAGGAGATCTACCAAAGATTCCAAATTTTGAACTTTGCTGCATTCTGTAGCACCTTCTAGGTGGTATTCATCCATCTGCTTATATTATAATTGAGTTTCCATGTGTGTGCGGCTATCTTTGTGTGCAAGAGAACCAGGGCCTCCCAGCGCAAACCTACACCGCCGTTATGTTCTGTTTTTCGAGTTATGTACAAAAAATGTGCAATATTAAGATTGGTCCACTCTTCCTTCTAACAACGTTAACACGTTGAAAAGTTGCTTAAGTCGAAGTAAGAATTCAGTGATATCGCTACTGCACATTTAAGGACTGTTGATCTTCAGTAGGATTCGTTTTATAAATGACCAGGATCTCTTTGATTACACAGGATATCCTCTCTTAAAGGCAGCACCCACTCTCAGAACGCCTCCTAAGTTCTCGATGGATTTCGAAAGACGAACTCAAAAATAAGTTAAGGTTCAAATTTCTCGACTCACAACTCACTCCTGGCCGAGAAATTCGCTCCAGAAGATCCGATCGCGATTTCGTGGACGAGTTTTCCATCTCGTCGCCCTTTTTCTGCTGTAGTCGCCAGTTTCGAGAACATAGAAAGCTTGTGCAACTCTACTCATATTAAACAGTTGTAGCGCTCTAACTAGTGTAGAAAATAAAGCGACAGGACAACTCGTCCCCGCATCCTCCGTAACTAGTCCACCGAGTACCCGACGTTTCGGTCATTTTCTCCCCAACAAGCAGCTTGCCGGTGCTCTCATTCTGGCTTTTGGCTATTCAGCTACCGAGGTTTCATAAACTACCTAAATCTCGAAATCCATTTTTAGAGTGGGTACTGCCTTTAACCCACCATAAAAATGTACGTCAACACTGCTCCTACAAGGGGGTAAAAATTCGCAAAGTGGAGCTTATCAAAACAGACTTTTTGGAGTTTCATTTGCACCAACCTAATAGTTACCCAGCGACTTGTTGCTATTAGCTATTCAGCTCATTCGATCTTTCGTTGCAAACTGTTTCAGCAATGACTACTACGAGGGTGAAGGAACAATGGAATTTGATTATGTTCTCGACATGTATTTCAAAGAAATACAATATTTTGGAATACATAGTATCTCAGCTAGCGAAGTCAAATATGATAGCAGTGAACCATATGTGGCAACGTATGCTAATGTAAGTTTGTGTGATAATATATTCTAATTTGAATAATTCTAGACGGTGAATACGAAACTTCAAATTATTTTTCTTAGTTAATCCGTTCAACAACTACGGAAATAGCTTGCGCAAAGAATATAGAGAAAAAGTGTCCTGAATATCCTATGTATGCTATTTTATGCTTAACAAATAAACCGTGAGTTTCATCATCGTTTCGCAGGAGCACCTTATCATTTCTTTTTGCAAAGCCCCAGTCATAAGTCAGCTCCGCCGGCGAGACCGCACTGTTGTACGATACGAGGATAGCCAGTGAGCGCGAGATCGCGACGGCAAAACTCGCATTGGTAGTTATTCAGAGTTGTGCGAGCCAGCCTTGTCATGAGCTCACTTACCATTAGCAAGCTGTGTCAAGGTACGGTCGAGACCATCTTTGTCGCTGGTGGCAAATGCTGCCGATAGTGGACCTCACCATGTCTTGCAACCAAGGTTCTAGAACTTGTGCAAACTCTTTTTATCAGAAATGCTATTAGAGGAGGGATTAATGCGGGTAATGTCCTTTTTCTTGCAATTTTCTTTCGCTGCGATTTTGGCCTTCTCTATTTTTTTTCGTGATTTTTATGACAGTACATATGTTGATATTTCCAGGGGCCGTATTCATGAATGCACTTACCCCGAGGTAAGCGAGGGAACGCCCAAAACTTACCCCACAACCCGTATTCAAACTACCTACCCCGCTGGGGCGAGGGTAAGTGCCTACCTTGCGCCGACGTCGGGTAGCTGGCTACCCTACCCCGCGATAGTGCGACCAACGGCCAAACTCGTGCTCTAGCAAGTTTGACCTGCGCTCCTACCTGCGCTTCTTTCGTGAATACGAAGACCTACCTATCCCGCCACTTATCCCGGGTAGGCTTACCCTCGGGTAGGCGTCTTACCCTACCCCGCGTTCATGAATACGTCCCCAGGTCTTCAAAACTAAGAAAAATGTTCGTTATTTTGGTTCGCAAGCGCAAGAAAAAAAAAACGTGCTGTCAGATAGGCGAGCTCGCGAAACTATGAAAAGCCAGCAGTTCACCTCAGTGGCAGGATGTGGCCACGCCCATTTCTTGCCGACGAGTGCGAGCTCATTGAGTTCGGCTGCCCCCGCCGGTTCAGAAAACTCAAAACATGACGTTTGCATCGGATAACCGACGTCGGCAGCAGAAATCCGAAGTTCGCTACGGGACAATGAAGTGAAATCTCGTTTTACAGCTAAATGACCCGACGTTTGCATGAGATGCTTTTGTAAGCAGCAGGAAACTGACATTCAGGTCAAGTCAGCCTGTTGTGCAACACATGAACGTCAATTTGACATCACGTCTGAGCTGCAAAGTCACGCATGACGTCACGTCGACGCAAATGTACGACGAAAACGAAGATGAAAACGGGCATTCCTCCACAAAACGTGAACATTACTAAAAAAAACATCGGAAGGGATCTGCAGAAGGAATTTGTGGAGTAGTTCCGGCGAAGTGGGTTCTGCCTCCACCAGAATGGAGATGCAGTCTCTGGCAGGATTCAGATTAGGCTGCACTGAGTATTCATACCATAATAGCGCTGCAGATTTTCTGGGCTTGAACGCTGCGGTGCAGATCCGACGCTGATGTGATGCAGATTTTGCTCTAGCGTCACATCTATATTGCATGAAGTCGAAACGGCCTCAAAGAGTCGCAGATCGGATGTTAAAGGCAACATTCGGCCCCAGAAAAGTTATCGAGCTGTTATGATGGGGATGCCGGGAAACAGGCTTCTTCTACTTCTTCTTGTAGGTTAGCTAAATAGTACTGCTCTTTTTTGGAAGCTAGAGCTAATTATGGCAGTTCAAACTGCTAGGAATGTAGGGAACCTTTTCCTAATGTCCTACCAATAATAGCTCGACATGCTTTTTGAGGTCGAATGCTGCCTTTAAATCGTTTAAAGTCGCATCAAATCAACCTAGGATTTGCAACGAATATACTTCATTTTTTGTAGGCAGATCGGCGTTAGCGTCATTTTTTGAGTTTTCTGAGGAGGTCAGTGCGTTTGTTTAACACAGTTTTTAGAAAATCTTTTGTTCTTGGCAACAACTATGGAATTGAAGATGATAACTTACAAGGTACGACTGTCGTCGTGAAATAGCTCAGTTTTTGCCTCTCAGAAGCAAAAGCAAAACTGAGCAGTGCCACATTGATGGCTGTACTTGATTGGATATTTTCTACTGCTCTATTCAAAGGAGCTAAATATTAGAGTTTCTACAGTGCAGTGACATCGGAAGAATGGAGCATACATGCAATACGTACAGTGGCGCTCAAAGGTATTCGGACAAGACGTTATTTTACACTTCTACTTTTTGAGAAATCTCCAGCTAGATATGGACAATTGTAGAGATATTCCAACATGGACTAGTACTCTATGTAGGGATCCTCAGCATTAGCTCACTTGTGGCTTGATAGTGGAATAAGGTGTAGTTATAATCCTCAAACCACCTTCTTTTTGAATTTTTCATTCTCTGTGAGTAGATTACCTCAAAAAAGCACATTTGCGCGTCCTTCAGAGCTACTAGAGAGGCATAAGCTTGAATCACTCTTTAGCAGTGAAACTTTGCGAAGGTCTATTGACGTCCAAAAGAAACAGTGCAAAATACTTTTGGAAGTTTCTTGGTTATAACAGAGGGATCCGACCCCTGGTAATTTTTCCACGACGAGATGGAGGAAAAAAAGCGAAAGGTGTGCGCAACTACTTAATGAAGTGAGCAAGTATTTTCTTGCATTAGGTACAGCGGAGGGTATGTTTGGCGTTCTGGTAGAGCAGAGTTTTTGTTTTTATTCAGAGAGGAAGCAAAGAAGAAGCATTATTAAAAAGTAATACTGTGCAATTACCTTGCGAAGGCCTTTTGCAGTTCATGCAGTCTTTTCAAAATTTTTGGGCCACTGTGTAATAGCGAAATGGATGAATTGCCAAAACAGGAAAAATTGCTCGAGAATTTGGAAATCACTTCCAATTTGCCAACAAAAGCGGTTGTCGTGCTCACGGTTTGTCGGTTTGTTGGACGGTACTGCATACTCAAAAGGAAGTATAATCGGGCCACTGTAAAAGAAAGTTTGGGCAAAATGTATTTCCGAAAAATAGTTTGTCCGAGTACTGTTGACTATCACTGTATCTGCTACCGTTTTTGCGTTTTTATGCTGTTCTCTTATAATCCATACGACAGTGTGAAAATCTAACGTTTTGGCGGAAACCTCTCGGCAGCTGACTAGTTTTAGAACGATTAGCATATTTCAGCTAGGGTATTTCTGAAACGTTTTTCAGATTCCTGAAAAACGACGAAGTCATCTATGAATATACACCTACTACCGTTTCAACTACCACAGAGTCTTCTTCTACATCAGCTACAGGCAAGCTAGAAAGTGATCTCTCATTAATAAACATGAAAATAAACATGAACATGAAATGCGAACATTTCGATCAGTATCAAGCATTTCAGAGCTGGAAGTATAGGGAGAGGAGGGGGGGGGAAGGGATGGACTTGCATTAGGGTCCATTAGCTGGGGCGCCTTCACATGTGGAGGTAGTTGCGACGGCAACGACGCTACCTGCCAGCTTGCGCTCTTGCAGAGGTCACCTTACGTAATTACGGAAAAGAACAAGTCTCCTATGCGTTCCGTAGGAAATCGTCCCAGGCGCAAACGCAACGTAAGGCGCGGCGTACGTGTTGCCGTCTAGTAAGGGCATTCTTCCATATTCATTCACTGTTATTCGTGTACCAATATTGGAGCCGCATGTACATCCACAATCTCACCCCTCCTTGTAGGAATTAGGAAGATTTGAGTGCGATTTCTTATCCTCATCTTCCATCTTGTCTGGGTTCTGTAAACTTCTTGGCTGTTCCACCTTCGAGACATTGTGAAATGAAAGCAAGAAACCCTTCCAAAACCTTACAAGCAGTAACGTAGTAGCTGAAGGAACAGGTCCATGCAGGTGATATGTCGTTCCTAGGCGATAATATGTAGAAGTATACCCCAGGCCTTAGAGACAGCAACTGCTGAAACACAAATGTGTCCACCTCGAAAAAGAGGTTTGAAGAGAATTATGAACAAGTGACTGGAAAAATAGAAATGTGGAGATCATGGAGTATAGAGATGGACTCACGTAGAATGATGTGTACTGATGTATTTTCAGGTGAATCTACTGGTGACGAAGGTATGACCGATGAGCTCAGAAATGCGTTTTTGGCTGAGCACAACAAGCTCAGGTATACGCCACTAGTGCTGGAATTCTTACTTCAGCACGTGATAATTCAAAACTATGCATATTTAGAAGCGCTCTTGCACTCGGTCAAGTTCCGAACGGTAATAATGCCAATGGCACCTCATTACGAAAGGCAAATAAAATGCCTACTTTGGTGGGTATTACGCTAGTTATTATCTCGTCGTCATTTTTAGAAAAAACTTTTTGCCTTTTTAAAACCGCTTCAGACTGACAGTAAGCTTAATAGTCAGGTCAAGATGCCCGCCCAAACGAACAGGGGCAGGAATAAGACTTGAACTTTTTTTGTACAAAAGTAATAAGCGGCAGTGGAGGTCCGCTGAGGAGAGGGGAAGGGGGAGGTAGTTGAAAAATTAGTCAATTTAAGAAAATTGTTATCGATTTAAAATATTAATTTTTACCTTAAAAATTTAAAAATTCTATAATCGATTTTCCCTTGGACTGCTCCCAGCCCCGCCAACTTTCTTGTCTTAGCCTCCACCTCGTCCCACCCCGAAAAATTCCTGCGACCGTCACTGGTAAGCGGCGATAGCGCAGATATTCATATCTGGAACGCAACTTCGCCGATGAAAGGTGCTGCCACTAGGAAACAACCCTAAACGATGACCTGACAGTCAAATGAATACCTGATAAGAGGCTTTCTCTTTGGTAGACGATAACATTTCTTGTGCAAAAAAAATCTAGGTAGTATTTATTGAGGTTGTAGATTTGATGGCTACTTTTCCGGTAAGCAAGACGATATCTACGGTTTATTTTATTAGGTTGGCCAGTAAGCAGTTGCAGTAGTGTTTTAGCAGAAAATTCTCTGCAAAAAAACGAAAGCATTTTCTAGTAAGCCAAACATGCTTCAAAAGAAGAGAACACGCGAATTTTAAATATTTATATCGCCTTTATACAGCTACTTGTATTTTTGGAAGGTAATTTTGTCAAAAAGATGTTATTCCTGTGCTTGTTGTGAATATCGCAAAAAATCAAAACAAAGAGCTTCAAACAGTTATTAAACAATTCATGATAAACAAAACGACATCAGCGATTTATTTTATCAATTTGGTCCAATAAGTAACTGCAGTAATGTTTCCGCAGAAAATTTCCTGCAAAAAACGATAGCGTTTTTCAGCAAGTTACACACACAGTTATATAGATTTGAAAGCAGAAACCCGCAGATTTCATATATTTATTTCGCCACTACATAAGTGCTTGTATTCCTGAAAAATAATTTTTTCTAATTCCGTTTATCAAAGAGGTGCTACACCTAAACTTGTTTTAGATATGGAAGGAGAACAATGTACAAGGTTCTGCGAATGAAAAATTTTATAATACATTTAACGGACGTGCGCCATATTATGAGGCTAAAAATTTTGATGAGAGTGCGCAGCATCAGAGGGTAATTCTCTCAAACCTGCGACATTTTTCGCTGCTTTGATCAGAAATTAACAAACTGAAATTAGTAGGACGGCACCGTGGCTGTAGGCTCCTCCCACAAGGTCTTACGCTGGCGCATAATTGCATCATAGTTTGCTTTCGTTTATCTAATAGCAAAAGATAATTTTTGGAATTAACCCTTATCAAGCCCAAATGCAAATATGGAAATTCCAGGAAGTTAGATCTTTATTAGATAGTTCAGGAAGTATATGCCGAAGATTTTGCAATGGTCCAGATTTTTTTTCTGGAATGCTCTAAGATTTCCATAGAAATAAGGAACTATATAAGACACTTCCCAGTTATATGTATGTGCATAACATATCCGGGTCCCCCTTCTTTGCTTATTTCACACGAAAAAAATCATCTATCCACATTCGATACTTTTTTTTATGAGTTCCACTCCTGCTGAAGCCTGTCGAACTTATATCAAGCATTCGGCCCTGAAGCCCCTTTTGACAAAGAAAGTTACTCCAGCGTAAACTTGAACGGCAGAAACTGTGTATACAGTAAACCCCCTGTCCGGATTAGTAGAGACCAAAAAAATCTCCACCCCTACTCAGATTAAAACAATGACTCCATGCTTATTAATAATAATTACTACTGCAAACCTATCTAAGAACACTGTACACAACTTCTTTCTATATTCTTAGAAGATTTCCTTCTCTTTCGTGCACAGTAACATTAGAATAGACCATCATAACCATTTCATAACCATTTTTTCTGGGTTTCTACTACAGAAGACACGAAGTTTTACTATATACATCGTTTGCGCCGTTCGAGTTTACACTAAAGTAACTTCCCTGGTGAGTGGCCCATGCGCCCACGCCCATGGTTCCAACGCTTGAAAGCCGGAAACAAGAACCTCGAAGATGAGCCTCGCTGTGTCAACCCGCTGCGATATCGTTAGACGAACTAAATAAATTGACGGAACAGCATCCATATGAAAGTTTGCAGTATTTTGCTGCCACTCTCAGCTCTTCCCAGGGCATCGTGGACAGTGAACTACGATCTTTCGGAATGATGAAAAAGCTCTGTCAGTGGATCCCACATTAGCTGACAATTGACCGACGGCAATCGCCAAAGACGCCTGGACATCTGCACTCAACTGCTTTTCCGAAGCCACACCTTCCACTGTACATCATCGTCAATAGAGATGAAAAAATGGGTCATCTACATCAACTACAACCGCAAACGCGCCTGCTGCGCTCGCAATGAAACGCAGAAACCTTTCATGAAAGGTGAAATCTATGAGAAGAAGGCCATGCTGAGCGTCTGCTGGGGAATTCCTGGAATCCACCATTTTGAACTGTTGCCGGACAACAAAACGATTACTGCGGAAGTATACTGCAGTCAACTGCAAAGACTGACCGATAAAATCTGCAAGGAGCACCCTAAGCTCGACAAGGTTCGCTTGCTGCACGATAACGTGCGCCCTCACATCACGAGGAAGACTTCCCAGAAGAGTCTGGAACTCGGAGAAGAAGTTCTGCTGCACCCATCGTACAGCGCGGACCTGGCACCAAACGAGTACTACATCTTCCAATCGCTTCAGCGTCACCTGGTACAGAAGCGCTACGACGATCACGACTGCCTCGAAAATGACCTTCGGGCTTTTTTCTCCTCCAAATCGCCTGGGCTCTACGCCGAAGGTATCCATGTCCTTGTGGGACTTTGGCAGAAGGTAGTCAGTCGATGTTGATGGAAATTACTTCGTTGAATAATAAAATGTTCTTAATAAGTCATGTTGTTTTCAAATTTTGCCATATTTCGGAGGATACTTTCTGAACGCTCCAAAACCCTCCACCCCTAGAAAGTTAACGAATCAAGCTAGAATCACCAAGTTTCATATGAGTAAAATAAAAAGCAGAAGCACATCGAATAGATATTTTGCAATTATCATAGAAAAATAAATTTGGTTGTCACTTCCAGATTTATTTCATTTTAAAAAATGATATTTTATGCGGCCAGGACATGCAGAAATTCACGACGGGAGCCCCTATTTCATAGCCTTTTAGGTGCTTAAGGAGGTTTCCCTTTTTCTGTACCAAGAACTGAAACACTGAACGTCTCTCTAGATGTTTAATCAAGGGCAACTTTTAGCTGCCGCTGCCAAGGAAGGAGGGTCAAAGGAGGATAGTGCTTGAGTGATCATTTTGCGTAGAATGAAGGATGAAGGCCTTCTAAACTGGTAGTAACAACAGTAGTGCTCAATTTTGTTTATAAATCCTAAAAGACTTCCGTGCTTTCTATGTTTTTGCCACATAAAAAGGTCGCTTTCTAGAGTTCACACACAGAATTTTACATTCCACTTGACAGTTCTGCTCGTGGTTTTTGTCGTATTTCGCCCATGTCAGAACTTTAGAGTCGAATCTCTGCACAAATGCTGCCTACTGTCCGCAATTTATTTTCTGATAAAGGAAAAGCGTTTTTGTAAACAACAATAAACGAATGCTGTTAATTGCCACGGTTGCTTGCGAGCTTAGGCGTTGTCCGGGATATTCATCAATAAACCACTTGTCAAATTCGATCACAAGGTTGGGATACAGGTTTAGGCGGATGGGTGAGCGGTTCCTATTCACGAAACAAATGCCGGGTTAGGTAACCTAAACATGAGGTTAGGAGTGCCCCAGTGATACGCGAGCACCAAGAAGACTGGCTTTTTAGAAAATACGCTATGACGCAGACTAGTGCGCAGTAAAACTATGAAAAACGCCAAAACTTCGATCAGCCTGAGTTATATGAGGAAATTGTAGGATAAGAATCCATGAATCATGATTAACAGGGTGGTTACCTGAAATCTTGCAACTTTATAACTTCAAAATTTAGTTTCAACAAGTTCTAGTTTGGGAATTTTACGTTCACGTAGAAGAGGACGGCTTAGCAAACTGTCAGGAATTTTTCCAGCTGCACAGTTCTTCTCCGTAAAATTTTAGCCGTATAAACCAAAATCCTTCAACTATTAACACAACTCTAAGTGCCAGCTTTTGAGATGAGCATTTCGAATCTTAGTGCACACTCTCTTAGACGTCATCAACGATTTCCTGTGAAATTTTACACGCAACTAGTGAAGTTGTGGAAGCTTCATTTGTATTAACCTAATAGCTCCATTTCTTTTCAAACTTGGCTCAAGTTATTCTAGAAGCTGTCAATACAAAATCAAAGTCGAAAGGTAAATCTTTAGCACCCGCAAGCTGGAAGAGAAATTCTTTACCTGTTTTCTATTTGAAATCTGCATCCGCTATTCTCCACTAATCCTCGCTAATTTGAAAAGTTTCCAGTTTCCTTTCGAAAGAGAAGTCTGGTTGTACAAAGTGCTCTAGAAGAGTAGGATCACATCTAAAAGTAATATGAAACTCCAACTGCCAACAATTCTTGATGAACCGTATTTACACGAACAGCCGTTCTAAACCGGTGTCAACCCTCACTTGCTGACGCGGTGTCTTAGATCCCCAGTAACAATGAAGAACATGCCCAAACCTCATGTTCACGACGGGCTAGAGAAACGCCATTCTTGCCGTATGCCCGATGGATTAGGTTTTTTGGGATATCGTTTTGAGTGTTAGCGGTGGAAGTTCCCTTCTTTACCGCTAAGTGAAGTAAGTACTCTAGTTATGCTGAATATAACACTGACAGCAGTAATGGTAAATAGTACTCCGAGAGCTCCACAAGTGACGGGAGATACACGTCAGTTCTTCAAACTTCGCATAAATAATGCTCAATTAAGCAAGTAGGGCGTGAGTAGTACTCTGACTTGAAAGTGCGTATCTTTTGAAGGAGGTATTGCTGGCGAAAGCAGTGAACTCTCGTTAATGTAAAGCGATAATCCAGACCTGCTCCTTTTTCCGAGAAAGCGGACCTATTATTCTACTATGACATGTTTCTACTATAACCTGTTTCTTAAATCGGCTTCCGGCGATCACTATGTATGTTTCGCTAAAAGCAACGGCATCCGTAAGTTACTGGTGGGCTGAAATCGGCTACAAATAGGGCAAAGAAAATTTTCGATTGATGCCGACTTGGTTCTAGCAACTTTTACCTAATCCGGATCAGATGGCTATTTTCAATGAAAAACTCCATTTGTGAACAAAACGAAGGCGCACATAGAACTTGCATGATGGCTGCATACATACAGAACGTGCGCCATCTAAACGCGTATACCACATTACATTCATCGCTTTCATCATTCCACTTCCACCAACATATCATTCGAAAGAGGGGTTAGCGAGGCCGGTTTAAATTCGTCTACGTGCCAGCGCTTTTGCCGGTGGCCCACAATTAGCTTTCATTGACTTGTAAATTCAATTCTCACACGAATGGCTGGATGTTCACGAATTAAAGCGTCTGCTTACCTGAACCTGCGTCTTATGAATTACAAACTTCACCTTTCCTGACTCGTCAGCGGCTTTCCCGCCGCTACAATAATATCGATGTGCGCAGGGCGTGATGATCACCCTGGAGATCAGAGTTGACGAGTAGATCAAATTTTGATTCAAATTTTTGTCTCCCTTTACAAAATCGTTGTCTTTGATTCTAATTAGCATACCTGCAGCAAGCCCTAATTGACTTCCTATATCATACTGTGATTTGTTGCTCATTTGGGACAAATTACTAGCATCCCAGACCTTTACCTTAGTGTAGTGGTAGCCCTGTTCATGGCAGTGAACGAGAAGAAACATTGGGAAATAAGCAGTGAATATGCATATAACATAGAGCTGATTAGAAGAATGAGTTTACAGGTATACTGCTACGAACTCGAGAAAACAGCTTACGATCGGGCCAAACAATGCGAGGAAATGGATTCCTCCGTTGAGAATATGACCGAAAATACCCATAATTATACAGACCGACTTAATAGTAGCCTCGAAACTGCGGCGACGGCTGTAAGTTACAGGATACTTTGTAGTTATTAACGTTCTATTAAGCGGAGTTACTTCAGGCAGTACAGCTGTGGTGGTCAGAGCTTCAGGCAACAACGGGCATTGATCAAATTCAGAACCTTTTCTTCGTCCACGCAGGATTTCAATCATTCGCTAAAGTATGTTATTACTATGTAATTTGTTGGGTTCAAGCTGACCACATTAAAATGAGTGCGTGATTATGTACTACATACAGAAACACCTGTTCAGATAGCGTCGGACCTTACAACAGGAGTTGGCTGTGGCATTGTCCGTTGTCAAACGTTGATCAACATCGTTTGTCACTATGAAACGTCAGTTATGAAAATTTACTTTGCTTTGTGAGCCATTTTTTTGCAGGACTCTGACAAATGGAGCAAAACTTTATAGCTACGGGCCAAGTTGTAGGAGATGCCCAGAAGGTGTGGATAGTTGCGTCGATGGGTTATGCCCAGCCACTGAAGGGCAGTGTCCAGAAACAACAACACCCGTCGCAACAACTACTGGTAATTCTTCGAATTCTACTAAGTACATCTTATATAGTAGTGTGTGCACTGTATCCAGCAAACGCCCGAGGAGAGACCCCTAAATTATGGTGGTAGGAGTGAATAGGAGTGATCTTTATGAGCATGAGAGACATCTAACTACATCAACAAGTCTAGCCCTTCATCTTTCCAGGAATTCCGGACATGCTGGGTACGCATCCAGTGTATTCGTTTCCAGTGGCTAAACATTTCCAATAAAAATTTAAAATATAAAAAAAACTTGCGGAAGCCAATAGAAACGCTTCTCCATGGACAAATTTTTGTTAGATAGCAGTTTTCAATGGCTAAATTTGTTTCTGCCAGAAACATTTAAGCAGTGGGAGCGCTTATTTCGCTCGTGCCATTTGCTCTCCCATCGGCATAGGAACCTGCTGTCTCATCTCAGTTAATTCGGTAAATTGTCGGTTTACTAATCGGTTGTTGATTGGCAATCGACCCGTCGACTAATTTTCTGGATTTGCTTTCGGCTATCGACTGATGCATACATTTGAGTCCCTCTCATCGGTGTAAAGCTCCCTAACTATTATCCGAGCATTTCGCAGCGCCGCAAAACTCCGCGTGCACATGGGTTTCGACTTGAAGATGGTCCACATACTATATTGCATGAACTCATATTTTTCGTCTTTTTAGAAAGAATTATTTACCTTCTTCTTTTGCTAGCAAACTCCGCGATTTCACCATACAAAACAGTAATATGATACCAGAAAATCAGTTGGAAGTGTTTCGCTTATATACAAGCTAGAGTGCAAGTCCGACTGTTATACGTACATTTTTTTGTGCAGAAAAGCAAATTTTCGAGATGGTACTGGTCCCATTCGTTGTTGTCCCACCAACTACAGTGCACATCAAAACTATAGGCCAATCCCAGTAATCTTGTATATCTCACGAATAGAAACGACTTTTGACATGATCTGCGTACCAGTGCAATAGTAGTCCACAAAATTGACTTTTACGTAGTTACATTCCTGCAGCTGAAAACTACTGGAGTGAAGACATTTCATAGTGTCAGTTGTGAGACGGTTTTTGTTAATCTTCAGCAAGGTTTTTAGCGGCTTTTTATTTGGATTGCCAGTGATTTAGGTGCAAAATGCTGTTGGACTGATTATGGTACGCTGTGTGATGTCGTAACATGGGGTCGGATCGGGTTCTAATGTGCAGTTCTTCAATTCACTGAGTATCTTTTTGGGTTGATCCGCTCAGAAATCTGCGTATTTACCTATGTCTCATTTTGACAATGATTCTTTATTAGGAGATATTTTTTAGTTATTCGATCAACATCAGTACATTAAACCTTCATCCGCGCAACTTGAAGCAAACACATAGAGGTAGATCCAGCCTCAGATACATCCCCTGAAAGTTTTGCTTCTTCCTCCTAACGAATACGCTAGTATCCGTTCCAATTTCTGGCTTGCGAAGCAATTTTGATGGGAGATGGCTTATGGTTTTGACGCTGTACACTTTCACTCAAAAATTGGTAAGAAAGTAAATGCAATGCGAAAAATGTTGGGACCTCGAATGCAGGTTATCTGAAATATTGATTACGGTATACAAAAATCTCCATAATACATGCGGATTTCTACGATTTTTGCCATTCTGAGGGATAGTCATATAGTTTTGACGCGCACTGTATATAACATTCCTGGGCTCTCTGGCGAGCCTTTCGCATAGAAGAGGTCCAATAGTCGTTACCGCTTCAGTCGCCTCGAGTCGCTACTGTCTCCGACAACCCGATCTTTGGACCCCACAGTTACCCAACGTGGTGTAATTTGGGGTTCACGCGCGCTGCAGAATATGGACGTAACGTATGTCTGTATTACATACAGCTTATAGCCCATATGTTACTAATACTGCCGATCAAAGCTTCCTGTAAAGGTTGAAATGGCGTATGCTTGCTTCTCTCATCACAACCATCCAAGCTGCGGCTACTCTGCGCAGCAAAACTCCGCGTGCACGTGCGCTTCCATATGAAGGCGTAGCACATATTTGGCATGAATCTACATTTTTCGTCTTTTAAAAATTATTTACCTTTTCCTACTGCCAGCATTCTCCACTATGACACCGCATAAAACAACATGATGAAAGAAAATCATTTGAAAGAATACTTGGCTCACGGATAAGTTAGAGTGGAAGCCTGGCTCAATATTTTTGTAGGTCTCAGTGGCGGATATTGAACCCTAGCCAAAAACTTCCCTATATTTCTTGACTGATTTCTGGTAGAAATTCGAGAAAAAAGTTCAAAAAGTTTGGCACCAGCACTACTTCTGGAAATTACAGCGAACAGTGACAGCAAGACATATGGGCCCTTCTTTTCTACAAATGTTAGCAAAGCTAAGGTAGCAGAAAAAGAACATGGAAATCGAACCGCTAGTAGTTTTATTAGTATTGAAAATTACTTGTAAATCGGTTTTTGTGCAGCTGCTCCTGAAAAAAATAGGAAAACGTCACATTCTACAGTTCAGGAGAGTAGAATAACTTATTGCAGGTCCGCCGAATACGGTTTGTCCCAGTAATGTTGGAATGAACGACCCACTCAGAACCGCAATCTTGGATAAGCATAATGCGTTCCGGTAGTATCTGGTGAAGAATACGTGCTATGTAAATAACGAACGTTCTTTAGGTCCGCACTCGCGTTAGGTAACGTTAGTAACGGACAAACTGGTAATATGTGCAGAAAGGCGTCTAAAATGCCTCCCCTTGTAGGTTGA
>KN549478.1:22040-35117 GCA_000797555.1 Oesophagostomum dentatum | reverse complement strand
CCCCCCCCCCGAAAAAATTTTCTGCGACCGCCACTGGTATACACATGCTCGATCTGCTACCGATCGTCTGTCGTGCGGCGATGCCATCGTCTGTCGTGCGGCGATGCTACCTAACCATTTGCCGACAGTAACTTCCGTTAAACCTAAATTAATGTCTTGGTCGTCGAGAATGTGTTAGTTGGAGCTACCCCCCCCCCCATCCCCCCCCCCAAGGCACTAGTATAGGTGTGTACGTTCACTAGGTCTCATTCCACTGGATTGCCGAGGTTTTCTAGTGAGGCGTATCTACGCATGCATTATTAGGTATCCAGGTATTAGGTATCTTTTCCAGAAATGGTTGAAACCTTGACAATGTGTCGATGAAAGTTAGTTGAAAGAATTCGATGATTTACACTTCTGACGTCCGACTTGCAAAGTTGGGCATTGCTTTGTGAGACCTAGTTTCCTCTACACCGTAAACTTGATATTATTAAATTAAAAAACGTATAAACACATATAGATATATTGTTTATATTCTTTAATGGTAGAATAAATCTACACCAGAAGAATAAAGGTCGCATAGAGCTTATGCATTATTCATAAAAGCGTGTTGAGGTTTCCATCATAAACTATTTGGGTTTATTTCGTCTCTTCGGTTCATTCATCCCAGGGCAGACACGAAGGTCGCTAATGTTCTTGCTGAGCTGGAGTTATTTTTGCTACTAGGAACAGTGCAGTGCTACTCGTCTTGTTTGCGGTCCTTCGTTTTGCCGCTTCCTCAACTCTCGCATTTTTCTATCGTATCCTTTAATAGTATTAAGCACTTGCGAATTTAGCAACAGGCGCCATCTGAGATCTTCACAATTTTCTAAAAAATCCTAAAAGCTTGAAATGTATCCCAAAAGCCAGCATGACATAGACTGAGATTTGCGACTCCCGAAATCCCTTCATGGCGGAAGATTCTTCCTTTCTGAGCTCGCTCGACTCTTAAGAACTACGCTTTATGCCTCCTCACCACCTTTACCGGGCTATTATCATGCCCTTTCCCTCTCGAGTTGCTAAGAGAATGAACATCAGGGAATAACTGTTTTATCTGCAGACAAAGCAGAGCCGAGAGAAAAGGACTACTAACACAGACGCGCAGCAGCAAAAATTCAACAGTTTTAAAGCGAACACAGCTATATTCGAAAAGATTAGAAGAAGGGAACAGGAAGGGAAGAGAGAATTCTGGCGGAAAAGCCTTTGCAGACAACTAAGGCCTGATAAAAATCTCTGTCTCCTAAGGAAGCATGATTCCGTTTCTAGCCTGAGTTAATCTGTCGCCACCTGGTCATCTTAGAGCTAAGGAAATCCTGTAAAATGATTAATAGGGAAAACCCACCATGGCGATGGCTCTTTCCCGCCCAAGTGCTCCAGCGATCGCACGCGCAAGATTGGGATGAGGCACCACCAAAGCAAACGTGCAGACTATACTTAACTTTTCTTCGCCCGTAAGAGCATCAGTAGCTATCTGACTGCAATCTTCGGATCCATTCCCACGAACAAATTAGACTTACTCTCAAATTTATCCGCAAGCTTGTCGGGAACGTTGCTGCGTCATCGCCACTGGATGATCTCGGTTGTTCTGCGTCAAAGCCTTCAGTTATGATAATCGCTATATAGCCGTTTCCGTTTCGTTATCTTCTACTATATAGCCATTTCCGTTTCGTTGTATTCGTTGTACTCTAGACGATAGACCCACACTACCCCCACCTCCCCCCCCTACCAACGACTTTATACGGTTCTGAGTTAAGAGATCAAGTATTTCATGCACCGATTTTGAGTAAAATACTATCTTTTCCGAAGATACGACAACGCTTTGGTTGCCTTTCTTTAGCTGAACTTCTGTTCCACGGAGAGCCTCTTTCGAAAACGCCAGAGGTGGTTGGACAACAAAGAGTGCTGAGCATTAGGAGAAACATTACGTGACTTGTAATTTTGTTGGGCCACAACACTGTTTCCGTAGTTAGATGCAACGCGCCCGACCACGCAACGTAAAAGGCGAGGTGATAGCATCATCAGATCTTCCACTAAACTGACTCTTGACTCTTTCGTGACATTACTCCAATTCAAACGACTCTTCAGTGAATAAGGGAGCATGCCTGGGAAGGAGAGGCCCTGCCTTCACGATGATACTAGGGGCTCTCGCAAGCAGCTGAGGCTTATGGTCTAATACAAACCACGCAGAGTTAACTGCGCCCACAAATCGAAGTCTGTCCCCTTGAGAGCCGGAGCTTTCCAACCTCCTAAACCAGAAAACCGAGGTCGATAAAACCAATCCATACAGCACTAGTCTCGGGCGAAAGGCGACACTTTCTTCGAGACACCATCAGAGCGGCATCCTAGAATTCTCTCTTAATCAGGTAAACAACATGGCTGGTTATGGCTGTTGCTGCACAAACGCACCTGTATCCTGTTTCAGCCACCGCTTCGGCATGGCTCTGAAGAATTTTGCAAGAATGAAGGGAGGAGAAACCAAATGGTAGAACTTCTAGTAAAACTCTCCTTTTCTTGCAAAGCCTTAAAAAACGGCGATAAATAGGGTTCGCCAACAAACGACGATAACCTTTCTACCCTTGAGACGGAAGGCGCCAAGGCTGCAGCTGATCTGACGTTTATGTCCTCAGTCGCTTCCTTGTCTAACAATGAATTCACTGATGGTACTGTCAACAGATTAAATTTGTCTATGGCCGGCGGCATGACTGATGGGAACTAATAATTGGCTGATGTTATCTCCAAAGTTAATTTAAAGCCATTCATTACCTAATCTTTAGCCAGTAAGGGAAGCTCTAACTGAAACCAAAATTCTACACATTTAATATCTCACCGCCTTATAACAACGCGTTTCGGTGAAGTTTTTGTGGAGGTCCGTTGAGTAGACTAGTTGGCAGGCTTATCCACCTGCAAGGTAGGGATGTCGGGAGAAGGGATTCAGAGCGGTGGTACTACGAAGGAGAAGGAAGGAACCACGGCTCTAAGGGTAAGCTGTCGTGATGTGTTGGGGTCCGAGTGATGCTTGTGGGCACCTCCGCCTATTCATCCTGACGAGAGCTGCTCGTATCTTGGCATCTTGGTGAGTATCTAATTTGATTTGAGCGGAATTGGCTTCTAATGCTGAGCCGCCACTGCCTTTCCAAAGTCGTCGCTTTGACCAATGGGGGTTTGTTTTCGACATTCTCAAAGACGTCTGCCAGACCCAAAACCGATGTGTACGTACCAGCTTCACATCAGTGCTGTAGCTTCCTTCTGAGATTCCATTTCGGGTCAGCGCATCTGCTTTCTATTATATTTCTCCCTCGTCATCGGTGCCTTTGAAGGCAGAACCCATGGAAAAAAATCGCGATTTTTGCATTTTTTACTCTTGCCATACGTTTTGTCCAAAGCCAAAGCTAGAAAGCATAAAAAGTTAAAACTCACATAGAAAATGCCCAAAACGTGCTTGTCGTGCTTGCGCCCAAGTTGCGAGGGTGAGCAAACGAGTTGTCGACAGGCAATACATCAATAAGATAGAATGAAATAACTCGCCCCTCACCCTTGTAGCTTGGGCAAGCACGACAAGCACATTTTCGGCATTTTCTCGACGACCTCTAGCTTCTGTTGTGTGTGGCAAGGGTACAGAAAATGCAAAAATCTTTTTTTGCATTTTCTGTAACCTTGATTTTCTGCGTGGGTGCTGCCTTTAATTTGCGCAACTTCTGTAGTCCATTTGGAAAGCAGGATAGCCTGGGTTTGCGAAACTGGATGTACAAGGAAAGCGAACTAAATCACTGCACGACTAAACCTTGCCTGCCTTCTTTAAGTCGTTTCTCAAGCATTTTAGACATGAGATGCTCTGCGTTGCTGTGGAGACATCCGTGTTGAAGGTAGAGATGCTTCCAGTTAGAGGCCTTTATAAAAATCGAAATAAACTATCACTAAGAAATGGGGCAAAAATTATGTTACAACATAACACTTCTTTGATAAGTGGAACTACGGTATGTGGAACTGCGGTATACAATCACGATTCAAACAAGCGTGACCAATGATGATGGCAATAGCCATTAGCGATACAAAGAGTCAACGTAAACACCTTGAATTAAAAGTGAAAACTGACTTTGATTTAATTTTTTCTTAATTTAGTTTTTTCGCTTTAAAATTTTCGTAACTGTGGAAATACTACACGCTCAAACAACGCTCTTTTCCGATTTTGAGAAAAAGTAGGGTAAGAAAATCATGCGCAAGTTCTCCCAGCCGAAAGCTTTCAGGAGATCTTATATACTGAGCGGAACTAGAAAACTTTCTCTATATTGCCTAGACTAGCGCGGAAATCTGATCCCGTTTTCTACAAAATAAGTTAGTGCGACTTAAGATCTTTTTGGATGCAACTCATGGCTTACATCCGATATCAGTCGCATCAAATTAATTCCTTTAAAAAGGAATGACTCCACGATCTTTTCTGAGAATTAGGATAGAGCTGGTCTTCTAGTTTCTCCCCATATACAGTGTTTACATGGAATTTTCCAGAATGAAGGAATTAATCAAGGTTTTTTTTTCAACCGCACTACTGATGAATATCGAAAATTACCAATGTTTGTTGTTGTACAGCTCGTTCGGATTTCCATCTTGCAAGTCTTTTAAAAAATGTATAGAACAAACCTTCCTCTTTGAAATTATACATATATAAACTTCATGGGTTTTTGTTTCCTATCTCGGAGACCTAAGAATGTTTCTGTGATCCCTAGTTTTTCCGTCTTCCAAAACTTCCAAAACTTCAAGGGCGATCGCGTGTTGCAAGGGCAAATGCTGAACCAAGCTGGAATACGAATTTCTTCAGAATCATACTGCGTAACCTCAATACTTTTGGAAGCTAAACGCTTTCCCTTTTGATACACTAATGTGGTTCACGGTTGACGTCACCGTCGTCCTTAGGCTTTCGACGTGAAGATCCTGGAGGAGGAGGCGTTCCAGTTGTAGGGGGGCAAAAGGTTGTGGGCTAAAACTCTCACGGAGTCCTCTCTCCACATTGCTAACACCACTTTATTTGATATCTAATCAACTCAACGGCGACGCCTTCCCCTTGATTGAACCCCCGTTGCGACTGCCGCAACTACGGTTAACCTTGTGAATACGTGGGGCAGGCCACCTTGTAGCCCTTTCCTACTATCTTTAAAGTGGACGTAACTGTAGCAAAATTTGCGTATGAAATAGTCGGATGCTGATGTGCGTTTCGTAATTATATGACAGCCTATTCTCGCCTAGTAATTTTTTTATCTTGGTAACCTAGCCACTTGTCGATGTTTCTCAGCAAGCGAGAGAACCTTTGGATGCACATCTGTGTGCATGTAGGGCATATAATACCCCTTTAGTGGTTTTTTTGACGATTTTCTGATTGTTTCATAATTATATGACACTTAAAAAACTCTCTCTTATAGAACGAAAAGCCAAGCGAATTTATGAGGGGGTGTATTCAGTCTTCTGGGGAAGCGGTCAAATGCACGAAAGAGAAAAATATTTTTGCTCAATAAACGTTAGAATGTGTCTTGTTCTAAAAGTATCCGACTGAACCAATTTTTTTAATCACTGGAAGATGTTTCGGCTCCAACATCTACACTAGCCATACATACGACACAACGTGGCTATTTCTGCAAGGGTCTTCATAGCTAATAGCGAAACCTTTTTCAGCGATACTGTCTTCGCACAGCAGCACAACTCTTTCTAGGTCCTGACTTAACCTGACTCTTGCACTTTCTGTAGTCCAACAGAGTGTTTGACACATCTAGTAAGTTTAAGCCTTGCCAATCCAAACGCGCCAAAAAAGAACACATTGGTCATTGCCGCAACTGCTGAAGCAGTAGTAGACCGCAATTCTGAGCAGATTTTTTTCTCTCATAACAATCTTTTATGTCGGCTCTAACAGATAAATGAGCTCCTGCTCCGCTGGGTTCAGCAGTTGTGACAACAGCTTAGCAGCTACATTCTTTTTCCAGCGTCTTTCAGCCAATAGGGCTTAGACCTAGGTGTGTCGAAGACTAGACTGGACCACCGAAAATGCAGAAGCATTAAAATTAGAGCCCTGAAAGAGTTGTGCTGCTCACTGCTGGAAAAAGCATCGCTATTAGCGTGAAAACCTTTGCAGATGTAGGAACCACATGCCTTTGAAAGCACATTCATTTACATTCACAGTATTGTGTCCACTGTTTGTGTCGTTGGAGCCGAAACTTTTCCAGGAAATAAATGGACATTAGTTCAGTTGGATTCGTTTAGAACGGGACACATCATAAGGTTTATGGAGCAAAAATGTTTGCTCTTTTACGCGTTTGATCCCTATTCCAGAAAACTCTCGTATACCATATTGTAAGCAAAGGTGAATAAGCAGTGGTGTGGAGGAGAAATCAGCAGATACAGGTTACACATTCTCGCAAAGGTATACATCAGCGTCAGTTTTTCTTTCTATAAGAAACACTAACTTTTCTAAGGTGTCATATAATAATGAAACACGCAAAAAAGTCTTCAAAAATTATCAGAAGTCATTGTATACGCTATGTATACGCTACATGCACAAAAGTCTGCAGTTTCTTTGCTTCTGATTAAGAAAAAATATGGCGAACGGCTAAGTTGTCAAGGTAAAAAATTAATGCGCGAAATTGGGGGTGTCATGTAACTACAGAACACACTTTAGTTGTACTTTTAAGCTGCACTACGAGTAATCTATCAAGGTTTGTTTCACTACCTTGTAAAGCCTCTCTTACCAGTATGTTTTATTTGAAAATGTACTCTTCGCTAACCAATATAACTTCTGGGTGAATGTGCTTATTCTATCCATCTGAAGTTCTGTACAGCCATTCTTCTTCATTCATTTTTACTTGGCTTGTGTCAGCAATGCCCGGCAGAGATCATGCTCATTTTGAGATCGAAAAGTGAGAATAAATGCAACTACAAGACAGTTCCCAAAATAATAAGTTTTTTAACCGCATTTCTGAAATCTTCATGGCGAATATTCGTAGGCATTGCCCTCCTATTCGTACTTTCCGCTGCTACTGAAATATGCTACTTTATGGCTATTTTGCTGATAAGGAGTATATCGATGTGTTTTAGGTCTAATTCTTCTTCTTCTCTGGAGAATATCTATACTAAAATATCAATATCAAAATCTATATATGTAATACACTATAGTTTTCAAGCTGAATGTTCTAATGTCAAAACTCCGGGAGAACAAAAAATAGTGCCTAGTGCCTTCACACTTCGAGTTTTTTCTGTGGGAGTGCTACTGAATGATATTGACTGCACCCTTTGCCGTTGTATTGATTTACTTATGGTTGGTCTAATATACAATTCTGAACAGAGCACAGCAAATTTCTACAGTTGCATGGTATATGTAATAGCATTGCCGTCTCTTCCCCGAAATTTTTAGTTTTAAAATCTGATGGATATTTTGGAAATTAACAAAGTTGTGCGATAACCCCTGAAAACCGAAATAACCCCTGGCCTTGGAAGAACAACTGCGTGCAATTCAGATCAGTTAGAGAGCAACATTTGCAAGCATTATCTGGCGCTCAGTTGGCGATGGTACAGGCCTGTAGACAGAATCACCCAGGAAGTGAAACATTTCGCCCATCGACTGTTTAAAAGTTACCGTTGAAACATCTCAGTAGCGCCGCCCACTTTGGCGCGGATGCAGCTATGGGCAGCTACGGCACGACAATTGATTGACGCCAGAGCAACGAGTCAGCTTGTTCTACAACTGCTTCTTCACGAATCAATGAGTTTTCTTTCTCGCTTTCCGGTGGTTTAAAGGAGTTCTCATTATATTTTTCAGTGGTTATAACGCATGTGTGCATCCATGACGAATTTTTATACATTCACAAAATTAGTTAGATAAAGTAAGTTAGAAGCAACATATACTGGCTGGAAAATCAGCAGGGAAACATAATGAGCATAAAACTAGCACTTTCTTCCAACACTGAAGAACATATGCAAAACTAACCAAAACGAAAAATGAAAACTGCATGAGACAAAAAAACCTGCCAGTTAGTGAGTAACGGACGCAAAACAGCTGATTGGCCGTGTCGCGGCTAGTACGTAGAGGCCCGATTAGAGTTGGCGAGCTCAGCGATGTCGTGCTCGGCGACAATAATGGGGTGTGACTAGATATGGAAGCTGCGGCGAGCTGCTGGCCTTTTCCAACTTCGCGAGCTCGCCGTATCTGGCAGCATGAGTTTTCGTGCCTGCGAAAAAAAAATCAACGGATGCTTAAGATTACTGAAGACTTGAGAGACATTAATATCTATGCTCAAAAATATGTACGAGACGAAATAAGGTAAACGAAAACTACAGTGGAATTGGAAACTGCAAGGAAAAGAATGTTATCCACATTGATCCTTCCTCTCATAGCATTCAGTTTCTAATTCTGAAAAGAAGAGTTTCACACGTCTAATCTGAGTTGCGTCACGCTTCTATTTGCTCAATTTAAAAAAAAAAACAGCAAATAAAGCTAGAAATGGGAACGGCATACAGAGATTGCTGACAAAAATCGAACAGGTCATCAGCCGAACATTCCTCGCTGGCTTGCAGCTCCGAAAATCGTTTTCTGCGAGTTTAACCGCTGCAAGCTCGCACTGCTTGGCTGTCCCATATCCTGAAAATTGCGAGCTGACTCTGATCGAGGCTTTACTCCACCGAGCCGTGTCAAAATAGGTGTCGATCAAGTGGATCGATGCTATTTTACTACATTAAATTTTGCATTTAATCTATAGGCTAGTCGTTGTATAGATGTAGGAAAGGCACCAGGGTTGGATCTTAAAACGACTGCCTAAACCTAAAATTTGCTGTATTATCACCAGCTTGTTAACGGTGGGTAGCGCGAAAGATCAATGAAGGTATGGGTTTACGGGCTACAGTATAACATTCAAACTGCACAGGTTCTGAACACAGCATGAACCTAAATTAACTACTGTAACGAATACTAATCTCACAATTGCCGACTGTCATTATTTTGCAGATTTGTGATACAGGTATTAAAATACAGGCTAATGTTCATAGACGCTCCTTTTAGCACCACGTATTTTAACGGCTTAAAGTCGGTCGAGTTTATTATCGTGCAGTATTCTTTCTTAGATCCGTTGGATCCAAAATTTTGGCGAAGACGGAACGACACGAAAGTTGGCCCTGTATGGTAGTTAGTGAACAATCTACCCATGATTTCAGTGAGCTATAATACCCTAAGCTACACAACTATGAAATTCAGAGGGAATTGTACTGTTTTGTTATAGTTGTGTACAACATATATTGAATGGGATATAAGCATTGCTATATCGCAGTTTTCATCTGGTTTTTGAGACAGTATAGGAACTACGACATTACTGTTTCTGCGTTTTTCAGCTTTCTGGAAAATCTCTCCACCATCAACCGACTGGACTTCAAACCATGCGCCCGCGACCTGATTATGAGCTACGTACCTACAATTGGCGTCCAAAATGTGATTTTCTCCGTTGAAAACAGAGTATTTCAGTAAGTGACAGATATTGGATATGGCAAAGTGGAAAAGTCGTAGCTCCTTCAAACAGCGGTATCGAAATTGTTGTAAACTGCTCATAAAATTCAGCATTTTCCACATACTATGTTACCGTTCTAAGCCACAAAGCTACGAATGACTGCTACCCTCCTTAGGCAAAATTTTGATGGAATTGTTTGCAGTTTATGAACACGTGCTACGAAGAAGTACCAGAGCTACTTCTTAAGGTTATGCATTAAAAGATGTATGACTGATTATGAGATAATCCTAACTGTTACGGCTATCTGGCGTGTGCTATATACCTTATTTCACAAATGAGCCAGATTCTGAACAGCGCGCACCTAAACTGTGAAACAGAGGCCGACCAGCTAGTCCAGCTTCCATTCTGGCGAGAAGGTGAGCTTTAGTACAGTCAATGCAACCCTGAACAGAAAAAGCGATAAGAAAACGGATGGACTTATTTTCTGGCCAAGGAGGGAGCGAAATGAGTGAACGCACTCCTTCACCACACCAACTTGATTATGCAAACGGTTCGGAATCCGTCTGAAATGTGAAACAGAGAGTACACGCCTGTATTCACATACACTGATGTGCTAACGATGCCCAGTAGTCTTAAACGTGCAACACTTTGAAGAACAACAGCGTTTTGTCTTCTCGACAGAAGACTACACATAATTGGATCTTCAAATGCACAGTACATATTTTTGGTATATCTAAACTCATTCGCGGCTTACTCTGATCGAGCGTTAGGTTGAAGTAATTTAGATTAGCAACAACAGGGAAGCGTTTGCTCCTACCAATGGAAAATTTTTCAACTTCTGAGTGAGCGCAAATGCTCAGTACTATTTTTGGTATATCTAAACTCATTCGTAGCTTACTCTGATCGATCGTCGTTCAATCGGGCGAGCCACGGTGTGGAAAATTTTAAATGTTGCCTTTCTCTTTTCAAGGTTATTCGATATCGGCGGTCAAAGGATCGACAGGCGAAAATGGGCGACAATGTACGACGGCATTGATGCAATACTTTTTTGCATAGCTATATCGGAATATGATCAAACGATGTTAGAAGATCCCGAAGCAGTGAGTAAGCTTTATCTTCTTTTCTGCAAAGCTTCCGTTGATTCTCCTTGTTTCATTGTGGGCCTCCTGAGAGGAGTGCATCTACGGTGTCTGAAGCTTTTGCTTCCAAAGCTGGCGAGCATTGTCGGTATCTGTCCTAGCAGAGATACCTGTTAACCTGACACTTTTGTATAAAAATTCTTTGTTATATATAATCTTCCGCTCCTCTTTAAGCACACATCCCGATCTTCGCTGTCGCGTTTAGATACAAGTTCCATTATCGAGTACTGGAAAGCACAGTCCAGCAATTGGAAAGAGTACATG
Organism: Oesophagostomum dentatum; assembly: GCA_000797555.1. Lineage (NCBI taxonomy): Eukaryota > Metazoa > Nematoda > Chromadorea > Rhabditida > Strongylidae > Oesophagostomum > Oesophagostomum dentatum. The sequence continues at coordinate 24,226 of KN549478.1, read as the reverse complement.
AAAACGGGCTTCTCAAAAACCTCTGTCAAGATTTTCGAAAGCGGCCTTAGCTCCTTCTCTTTTTTTCGGGCTGCCCGTTTGTTTGAGGATGAAATGCCCCCGCGAACAAAACATTTCTTCGAAAGACCTGCGTTTCCAAGCGTCAGGACACAGGCACTGACCAATCTCAGTGTCACCACCATCTCCTTTCATATGAATTATCACAGCTACAGAATAGCTTGCCAACAAAACCTTTGTTTACATATGAAGCGTGAGTTCTTTCGAGCAGCTGGTCTTCACTTAATGTGGTTGTTTATTTAGTTTATTTAATTTTTTTCTAAATATAACTTCAACGTCAGAATCGACTTCAAGACTCACTGTCGTTACTAGAGAAGATCAGCCATGAGCCCAAGTTTAAGAACACCCCCTTGTTGCTTTTTTTAAATGAAGTGGATGTCTTTCGGGAGAAGCTGCCTCTCATTCCACTGGAAGACTCATTGTCCGAGTACAAAGGTACAATCTCGTTGACGCTTTGTTTGTTCAGAGTTCGAATTTTGCTTGCAGGAAAAAACGCAGACGACGGGATTAACTTTATCGAAGGCCTGGCAAAAAAGGCGATGTCAGGTCGCGACGAATCTCTCGTAAGGATATATCGGACTGTGATGATTGACACTGATATGATGAGTAAAGTACTCGAAAATGTTTTCAAAACAGTGCTGAAAGTTATATAGAAGCTGAATTTATGTGTCCTTTCGCATGCCTTAGTAATTTTGCTATGGAAGTTTAAAGCTGTGGAAAGCGGGTACTGGTGGCGATTTTTTTCGTACTTGTACGATTTTTTTGTATAAAGTTTACATGCGCTCTTCATGCATTCACTACCTTTCTAGTGTTTTGAGCTAGCAGATAAGAAGAAATTAACTGAAAGAACAAAAATCCCCATACGAACAATAGAAATGAATGTGTATTGATTGCTGGTGATCCAGCCTCATTCCTATCGTTGTGTAGACTATAGCTTACTATATAACGCTGCATCGCTGGTTCTCACTCAGTGGCATTCGCAACTTTCACACTGTACGGATGCAGTAACTTTTGGTGAATCAAAGGCTGCTGATCGTCGAGCTTCGCTCGTTTAGGCCTCGGACAACGTAGTCCTAACAGAGCAAGTAGGAGCACTTGGTCTTGCGGTATGCAGACTAAAGTTAGTAAGCATTGTCACCCCTTGAAGAATGCAGTCTGTTCGAAACGTCGGTCAGATAAAGATCCATCGTAACAACCTGGTTGGTGAAAGCATTTCTAGCAGTAAAATGAAAATTGTGACACATCGTTACCATATGCTTATTCATACATCAGTTCTGACTACGCGTTATGAGTCAGTTTATCAATTCTATAGCTCTTCAATCTCCGTCAACAAAGAAAGTTATGAAGAAGATTTAGCTCGCCTAACTCTGGATTGTCGTATCTAAGTTCTTTCGCAAAGACACGAAATGTTAACTGATTACCTTTGGATAAAGAGCCGATGTTGCATAACATATTCTTCCTTCGAAGGTTTGAAAACGTAAACTTTTCGCTGTCCTACGGAGCCAGCCATGTAAAATTAAACTACCACTACCTTTGACTCGCTTACGGCTGGATTCGCTGTAAGCGAAGATCTTCCAGCAATCTGTATTTTTTCATTAGCATTTTCAAAGCGTAGTATCTGGTTATCGGAGTAGTATCTTGCTTGTTGACTTACCTTGTATAGTAGAATGTGGAAAAAAGTATGTTCCAGCCTTTGGTGAAATTGCCTTTGCTGCACTAACGATAAGACATTTACGAAAAACGAGTGTGAAACTTTTATGTGGGCGGGGTCTAGCAACTAATTTCCGGGCAACAGATGCAAATTCCGATCCAAATTTAAACCAGCGAAGATGAGTCGTCCCTATTCAAATCACTATAGAAACCTATGTTATTAGGCACAGCATTTTTGGACTCGTACACAACTTGTTTCACCTTGACACTAATACTCGGAATAGCTATAAATAATCCGTACATATGGTGTTCGTAGAAAAACTGCTGTCGTTCAGATATGTTAATATCGGATGGATGTACTAACTCAGATTCGCAAAACGGTTCAAGAGCTGCGTACTTTATACGACCATTCTGAAGAATACATATACTGCAAGATAAGCTGTCACATGAGTAAAGAGCGTCTAACAAGGGAAGGTTTT
>KN549477.1:31777-53596 GCA_000797555.1 Oesophagostomum dentatum | reverse complement strand
TTTTTCTCCTGGAGCATCTGCATCTGAAATGCAAACGCGACTCTTCCGAATCGCACTTTACGTTTTCTTTCTCTTTCAAAAGAGGCTTTGCTTTCGATACTCGTCAAAAAACCGCTAAAGCCAGGATCCGTACGCAACATAAAGCTATTGGTGCCGTACAACCAAAAAGACTCCGCAAATAACTAAAGTACCGTCAATTTACGTGGATTGCCCGAAAATCCTATGAGCAAGCTTTTCGGTTTTCATGTTTTTCTAACAAAGCGAACGAGGAAAGTAGGGACAAAGGTTGGTTACCCGCATACTATACTGCGAAAGACGAAAGGAACAAATTTTATGAATTCGGCAGCAACATGTCTTTCGATATGCCTTCCAAAACAGGTTTGTGCAATAGTTTTCTTTAAAAAATATGCTATCATACATTAAAATTAAGTACCTTAAGGCTGCATTAGTAAGCGTGATAATACCGTCCTTTAAAATGCCCTTGTAAAATAATGTGGAATGAAAGCGTGTATAAAGTGTGAGATTTTAATGAAAGTAGCGGCGATATTGGCACGTTGTAATAACAGATTTATGTAAAGATTCAAGTAGAAGACGTGGAATTCCAGGGAGAACTAAAGTGTAAAAGGAACTTACGAGGATACCGTAACCCAATTCACATCTAGAGACTTTATTAAAATCTAGCAGACCTCCCTGCACCGGGCTAACCAAGAACGGCCCGCCAACTCCCAGGTAGAAAACAGGGAGAAAAACGGCAAGTACGGCAATCATCAGACAATACTTTGCCTGCAATAAAATAATTGATGTAGATCTTAATTTTAAAGAGTCATAAAGTTTCATTTTTACTCCATTGATTTCCTCATTTTTTGTGAACATAGAACTTCCGAGACATAAAATTTTCATGCAATTGGCAACTATGCAGCAAAATATACACTGCCATCAACAAAAAAATGTAGTAGTCAGTAGTATGATACTGGAAGGTGCATAAAACGTTTTTGTAGAGAATATTTTCATTCGACGAGGTTTGTTGAACCATCTATGTCAATAATTGCCACTTTGAGACAATATTAAGAAAAACAGTGCAACAGTTATGGAGGAGGATATAATCCACAAACACGGAAGCAATAGAGCCGGCAGCCTATCTACGTCCTTTTGGCAGGTTATATGCAAGCTACCACCGTGGTAGTTATTTCGTCATACAACCAAGTTTTGAAGTACTCTGCCGTTGTCGCTGTAATAAATTTTGCCGATCTTCGATCTCGATCGATTGATGTGGATACGTCAGTCACGCGTGTGAAGCTTAGTACTACCGATTGTGCCCTTAACTTCATTATCTCTTACCAGTTGTGCTCGAACTGAAGCATATCACACTGTCGGACTCCTTTGTTCAAAAACGCAAATTGCACCAGTCCTTAAAATGTACTAGTTACGTTTTAACAATCGATAGTACCATCGATTTTTCCTGTTACGCAACTGATTCCGCTTCAAAAACGATTCCAAATTTTGAAGATTGATCATGAACTGTAGGAAGCTATATCAGAGACGACGTGGAAGCGACGTGCAATAGAAATATGCTAAGTAATTGTGAGGCCGGTAGAATCGACGATAGTGGCTACCACCGCCTGCAACGCATATTAGACAGCTCATATTGAATTCTTTCTAGTATTTTGAGGTTTGGTAGATTCATTCTCTGGTAAATTCGTAGTCCGACGGGAGTTGTAACTGAAATTTAATTTAGTGAAATAGCAAATTTGTTTACTTGTAACGGTAGACGAAAAACTTTCGTGTAAAGTAGAACACTTGTGCTCTAAAGCAACACTCGTAGAGATTGCTATCCGATCATGACAGACTCAGGCAACATATAGGAAAAAGAGGAGCATGTTTCTGACCCGTCGCTGAACCCTCACAGTTGAGAGGTGCAGATTATCATACATCGCAGGATGTTGTTCAGCCTTATCTGATCAGGAACTCTAGCAGTATCCTTGAACTGAATCGCCTTGTCTGTCAAGCATTCGAGGGCTTGGCTTCCTCATTTCCAACATCACCCTGTAGCGAAGTCACTTCAAGCAATTCCGCTAAGCATTCAGATGAATAGTACGTGGATAGGTGTTTGCATTCCGCTAAGAATTCTTTTTTGGCAGTGGTATAGGATTTTATATTACATCTACTAAACGCTTTTTCTTCGTGCAACATCTCTACTTCAAATTAATATGGTCCTTCCAACGTTAAAGCCGCAAAAATGGGTTGATTTTTAAGTTAGTTAATTCGCTAAAACCAAGAATACTTCGAAGTACGAGTGCCCGAAAAGACTAAAGAACTCTTGAAACAAAACCTACAAACTGTGTTTAGGAAGTCTTAGCTCTCCTTTGCATTCCTTGATAAACAAACTTTTAGAACAAAATGGTCGCAGTGATTCCTTCCTTGCATTTCTCTGTGAAATCTAGTTCCGAGTATTTTTGCCAACAGCGTAGAACGTCGATGCCCGGCGCTTTGTCGCATGGAGTTTCACCTGAAAACTCAGCTTTGTAGAACTGCTTATATGCAACAGAAGCTGAAACTTCAGATATACGAAATTGTAAACTACGGTTGTGATAATCCAGCATCGCTGAAAGTATTCTTGCTTAGGAGGGAATGCAGCTGTAGTAATGTTGGAGTACCATGTAGAACAGCGAAGTGCCATCTTTAGGTGAACTCCTACAGTGCAGAAAAAAAATCCGGTCCAGCGTGATCTGCTGGATAATGCACAAAATGCACCCTCGATATGTTTTCATCTAACGCTGCCCTTCAAAGTAGTAAAGCTCATTTCGTAAATCACGAATAATTGAAAGGAAGCTGTAAAGAAGAAAACACTATGCAAACAAATAATGTTTTCGATTTCACGTTAGACTTATTCAGCTGCAACCATGGATATACAGGCAGAGGGGTGCCGCGACTACCTTTTTCTTCCGTTCGATCGATCCCGTACTCGGCGCACCTATTTTCACAGCACATATTATGAGCACGAGACCAATCAAAGGAGTGGGAGAGCCGGAACCCGCTAGCGGGTCCTTAGCGTAGTGTTTCCGAAAACGGGACTGGCGCTGTCGAGCGCGAGCAAACTCGACCAAACTCGTCCTTTAAAGTCCACGTCAAACCATGCGTGCTTGGTGTGACGTGGACGAGTTTGTTCACACCCGACAATGCTAATCCCGCTTCCTAAAACATTACGCTGCAGACCTCCCGCTAGCCAGTGACCGTGCGGCCGATGACTTCTCACAGGGGTCAGTCACAGCACACCCTATATACAGTACCAGAAATTTACAGAGTTTTAAATTTCAGTATGTTACGAGCTCCAACCAACCTCAACTACTACCTCTTGCTGCCAGCAGTAGGCTTGTTCTTCTCTCGTTTTGGAAACTTTCCTTTAAACTCAATAGCACAGAAAGTGTAGTTCGAAAATTCCAGTCACCGTTCGAAGAGTTAAAGGCAGTACCTACGCTAAAAACGCCTTTTGCGTTATCGTAAAAATTCGAATAATGCTCCCGTAAGTAAGAGATATTGCGAAAAAGATTTGCATAAAACTCGTTCGTTTCTGAGAAAACTCTTCCGGAAAGTTATGAGCAGCTGTTCCAGTTTTTCGGACGAGATCGCTTGGGTTAGCAAGCGTGGTGGGACTCATGGTTCCATATCCTCTGCAGTCCTACAAATTCAGCAAAAAAGCTGGTAAAAAAAGTGTTTAACGGGGTTTTCGAGGGAAGTCTACTTCGCCGTAAATAGTTAATGCGTGTATTGTGAGAAGGAATAGCAGCTTTTTGCGATTTTCCCACTGAATTTATAGGGTCACGGGTAGCGCGCGGTTTGAAGTCCCGCCACGACCTGGCAACCAAGTGTACTCGTCTAAAGCTCGCCCAATGTCGTCCGAAGAAACTAGAAGAGTTGATTATGGCCTTGCGAAAGCATTTTCTAGCTCAGGATGGGTCTCTGTATGCTTTTTTCGCACTTTCTCGAATTCGCGGGACCATCGATCAGGACTTGATGATAGCACGAAAAGTGTTTTTTTTTTTAGTGTGGGTGCTGCCCGTAAAATTTACTAATCAAAATCATGAGAAAGCCACCACGCCAACTGGTTGAAGATTTTTGAAGCTAGCGTGGAAAATCGTAAACGAGACGTTTTGATTAATCACTGTTGACCACTAACTTTAAATTTTTTAGGATTTTCATTACTGTTTAGATTTGCCTCAGCTGCGCCTCTTTTAATCCACGGGTCTATTCACTCGCTCGAAAATAAACTTTTATGAAAGCCATGGCTATCGTCCTATGCTATAGAAAGGAAATACGATACTTAAGGTTCACTAGGAAATAATCCGAGTGACCTAATGAGAAGCTATGAATATCTCCTCTGTTGCGCGGATGCTACAAGCATGTAGTTCCTCCCACTAACTGCAGCTTAAGTCCAATATTCGAATAATCGAATTTCTCAGCTTTTCGAATAATTCGAATGTTCGAATAATCGAATATTTCAAATTTTCGAATAATTCGAATATTCGAACTTTCGAATATTCCAGGCTTTCAAATAACTCGAATATTGGAATAATCGAATTTTTGGACTTTTCGAATAATTCGAATACTCGAAGAACAAAATATTTCAGGTTCTCGAATAATTCAAATATTCGAATAGACGAAATTTCGAATTATTCGAATATTCGTTCGAACACCAATGTATACTTTTTACGTGTACCTCGAACGCTCGAACATGGAGAACGATCTGGAAGACGAACTGAACAGAAGGAATAGAGTAGCTTGAGCCGCCTTAGGGCCTCGGAGGGAGGCCACGGACCATCTGACGAACCCGGAGCTCCGTGTCCATTTTTTCGATGCGACCGTTCTTCCAATACTCTGTTAAGCTGCTGAGACGTAGGCTAATAGTGCCACCAGTCGAGGAGGCTACGCACCATCCACACAGCACTCGGGAGGTGTCTTCTGAAGTGTAATCGGCGAACTCAACATCAAACTGGACTTCGCAGTTCTGATTTTAGGAGGATGTCCCGTCTACGCGATCCAGCGGAATATGTGTCGAAGACAAAGCACCGATGGGGCGGTCATATCGTAAGAAGCATTTACGACAAATGGACAAAAGGGTCTTGGAGTGGATTCCAAGAGACGTGAAATGTCCTCGAAGAAGACCTCCAAGGAGAGGGGCGCATGTGTTCGTAGAAAAGATAAACCAGCTGAGAAAGGAGCTGGAACGATTCAAGAATACGGAATGGAAACTCGCAGACGAATCAAATCACGAAATCTAGCAACATCTTGGATCACGGTAGAGACAGAAAGAAACGAATGAAAGAGGTGCTGAAGCCTGCACGATTCGTGAGGACAGGCCGACTAAGTATGTAATGTAAATACCCATGCGGTTATCGGACTGCTTAAAACAGCAACAATCAGAGACCCAACTTCGTTATTGGTGCTGTTTTTAAAAATTAGACAAAAACCACTAGACTCCGGAACTCTTAGCGTCCCACCATAGATGGAGGAAATGGGAATACGTCGGAGAATATACGTCGCTGTCTAACAACATGTTTACCATGGGTTATTTATCAAAATTACTTTCAGGTTAATACTGCTCGCAGCTCGCGATTGTGCATATAAAGCTCAGTGCTTCCAGACACGATTGTTTGCAGCACCACTTTATTTTCAACATAGTACAGCATAGCCAAAGTCAAGCAGTATAAAAATCAAACATGTGTCCCTAACATATTGATGCATTTGGAAAGAATCGAGGATGTTGAAGCAAAGTTAATTCTGTGCTTGGATTTTGTTGGTTATCCGTTACATCGTCAAAAAGAATCTCTAGAACTAAATGTTCACATGAATGTCTTCCTTGCACGGTTTTTTGGGATATGGGTAGCGTTGTTTCTTCCAGCACTTAACGATAGCAGCGTCACATTTGCATAGCCCATGCCCACACATAGAATTGTCTGAAAATTTTGTTTTGCGAAACTGCTACCTATGATGCTCTGGTGGAAAAAACACAATAAATGAACACCAAATCGCTTCACCAAACTCGAAAGCAATGCCCGAAACTCATCGTCAGAGTGAAAGACGCCGCCATCTTGGAATACTTACAGATTTATCTCTCAAATTTTCATACCACATTGAATGAGTGATAAACAAAGCTAGCAAAGCACTATTCTTTATGCTGAGGAAAATGCAAACTTGAAATCCCGCAATACTACTTCGCCTTTATGAAGCATATGTTCATCCAGTCGTTGAATGTTGCAGACCGGCCTCGGACATTTTTCTATAGAAAGACATTCAGAAAATAGAGAAAGTTCAAGGAACATTTACTAGGATACTGTATTACCTTGCTTTTTTAAATCCCAACCACTCCCTTCCTACAAAAGGTGAGGGAGTGAATTCGATTTCAAAAGTCTCACGATTAGAGGCCGATACTACTATGGGCTTTGAAATACTTCGAGAACAAGTTAGCTTGAAATTCTCTGATTTTTTGGATATTTCCCCCATAGGTGAACGCATAGCTAATTTTAATACTCGTTTGCTAAGATTCGGTTCATCAATTCCGAACTTGGTTCATAACTCCTTTGTAACGAACAGTAACTCGGTTTCAAACAGTTTACTTCCATCGTTACTAAAAGCTAAAGCTTCCAAAATATTTAAATATAAACTAAAAAAAGTTTCACCATCCTTCAGAATATTGCTGAATATTATTAATTTTGCTATATTCTAAATATTGAAGAACTAATAGATTAGATATCCTCTTTACTCTGCCATCCTTATGTACAAGAGCATCAGGTCATGACTTGTCATATCTAAATAAATCATTCAATTACACTTTTATTATTCATGCTCATAATGTGTGATTTAAATAAATAAATAAGTGAATAATAAACAAACTGAAGCTTCAAGCATACGAAATTATGAATGCAGTTTTAGTGACGGCTGCGATGATCTGATGCTTTTGTGAGGCAAAAGGAGGGATAGGGTTGTAAAGAGCTGCGAGCAGTCGTTTTAAATTGGGCTTTCCAGTCAAAGAAACACTAGGACGTCGATTTGCTCAAGAGCCGTGGTAGTGAATTTTATTCGCGTTTAAGCTTGCGCGGCATTGACTTCACAACTCGTTTCTTTCTTTTTTTCTTATGCATTGCAATTTTTGCCGTCTGTTCGATATCGCAAGCAGATATCGTAGATATTAGACAGAGATATTTATCCCTGTAGTCGTTTTTGGGCAACGGAGCCAAAAAATTTCGTAAAACACCTAAATTCCAAAAAGGTGCAACAAGGGAAGCTAGGGGCCTAAACAGAAATCCTATTGGACACAGTTTGTGTTTCGTTTCAAGACCTTCTTTTACCACTAAAAGCAATATGAGGATGGGGGGGGGGGAGGGTTAGGATTACTACCATCCCAGAATACCAGTTGAGAGATTAATACCGTAACACAAATACGTGTATTCGTACAGCAACTATTAGCTCGTTGCAAAAGTCTTTGGACACTCAGAACATTTGTCTTTTTCTGATGTGACTGTTTGTTGCTTTTCTTTTTATGTGATATATTTGCAGTGAAGCCTTGCCATTTTATTCCACTTGCTAGATTCTACCCGTACAGCTTTGAACACCCATAAAAATAATAACTCTTGACACGCACATAGTACACCTTTCACTTGTAAAAATTTTATACGCGCTAAGGCTTCCAAAGCAAAAGGAAAAGTAAAGGTTCTGATAGAGGAAGATCAACCCTATCTGATCGCGCGTTCCCTTCCAATAGAAACTTCCCATCTTTTCCAGGAATAAGCTTCGAAATTAAAAGTGGATTGGATGACCATTGAGTAGGATTTGAACATAATTTCTATAGTTGCCGCCTGTTCTCTCCGTCATATGAACCACTACTTTATAGCTCCACCATACTACTTTTTTAGGCCATCACAGAAATTTTCCGCAAAATCGCAAAGCTTTAGAAACTTGAATTTTAATTTCTGACTCTACGTAGGAGCCTGTTATGAGGCACAAGCAAGGATGATTTTCGATTTCTTTGTGACCTTGTTAATTATAGGCTGTCAACGAACTATCTTTTCTTTCCTTTTTGAAAGATCGTGCCTCACCATACCCGGAGAAATAGTATCGCACTAAATCGTCGGAAGAACGGACGACTACTCATCTCCCAATCCCAGGGTCTCAAAAAATAAATTATGCTGCACCAAGTTCTCTCTTCTTTAAACCTCGTCATTGGCTATATCATTGAGAGTATTTCTATGCCTTCTGAGTTTGTCAACGATGAACTTATGCTGCAGAATAATTCTAGAATGGAGAGCATCCGTCCTATTATAGTGCCTTTGGCTTTGGGCAGAAGAGATCTAAAGGCTACTTTAATTTGACTGTTATGACCTAGAAACACCTTGAGAAATACGGAAAGTTTATTTTCGGTGCATCATGCAGTTTCTTCTGAATGATGCTAAAAATTATAAAAGCCTCCATTCCCAAAACTTTTTTTCTTTATATAGGTCATGCCATCTCCTCTCAGAATATAGAGTGGTTGATTTGCTATCATATTTCCCGAAGCGGAGAAAAATAGGCAAGCTAAGAGTCCGGAAAAATGATACCCAAAATGTATTTATTTGTAGCTTTTGTAGATGGAAAGAGATGTTCTGTACCTCACTACTATATAAAGTGGAGACCTCGCGGATAATAGGTACAGTTACGAAAGCCGTTTAACTTTCGAAATTATAGAGTAATAAAGCTTGGAAGAAACACCTTTTAGTGTCCAAAGACTTTTGCAACGACCTAATAAAATGTTCGAGATTTTGGTATATTCAGAACCAGCGTGATATCCTGAATCCAGCGATATACATATATTCGATTAATACACTCAAAAACAGTGTATTTTGAGCTTAGATCAAAACATTTCCGTACGAGTTTTCCTGACAGCACTGACCTCTCTTTTTAGAACATCGTACACGCTTCAAAGCCGCTTAGTAATTTTGCATGATATTAAAGAAAGGCTTCCCATACCAAATGTTCTAAAAAGCTTTGCCTGCACAACAGCTTTCACGAAATTTCCTGCTTTGATCTGAACACGGTGATCAATTTGGGGCGTGAAAGCTGCATCGGGCTACGTGCAGTTTGCGAGGTCACTCGGCCGCGATTTGTAGGATGTGAGAAACATGTGAGAAACTACGCCCTCGCCAATACTAAAGACGAATTTTTTACGCTTTGAAAAACGATGTTTTCGGGAGCTTCCGCCACTGATTTCTACAGTTTTGTGACCAGCGGCTTCCAGCGGTTTTATTCATAGCAAAATCTCAGAAACGATTCCAGGTGAGACTGTGCCTTTAAGGGCGTTCTGAAAATTGGTCCTTCTAGTTTGCTAACCCTACTTAGAGTCAATCAACTGGGAAAGGGAACTCTTTTTCTCGCTACCTGAAGAACAGATTTGATGGAATCTAGTAAATATTACGAAGCTATGGTCGTATGCAACATCTATGTGCAGGTTTGGTATTGTACCATGTCAGAAAGAAGAATGCATTAATAAAGGAAATTCATGGTATGAATATACTCTTTACCTTTAACTGAGGTAGAATTTGTTCATCGGTCTATACCATTTCTCGACTTGTTTGGAACAAACTTACTTCAAGTTGAGTCAATCTTAAGAACTTTCTTGAGACCTACACCACGTTCCGCAACGTTAACAACTTGTGTAAGCATCCCTCCGAGTGTATTAATAAAATAAAATAAAATAAAATAGAATAAAACAAGGCTCGAGGCAGCTGTTTCTTTTATTACACACTATTTGTTAAAATACTCACCAGCGCAAATAACATATTGCTTTTCAACGCAAAAGAATCTGTAGTTGCCGAAATATACGAGTGGCCGCCAACATTTCATACTTGTTCTAACACGATAGTAACATTCATCATGCTTCTTGCAGCAGCTAAAAATTCGCGTTTACGTATCGTTCGCGAGATGATAGTTAGGATGACTTTCTTCCTAACAAATAGTTGCAAAGCAACAATTTGTTAGGAAGAAAGTCATCCTCAAATTCAAACGGTGTTTTATCATCTCGTTTACACATTATTTATCGCGTAAACAGTGACTGTATCTATACAATATGTGTAACTCTCAAACCGATTACCCACGATTGATTAACATACTCATCTATTCCATCTATTGGATTATAGCCGCCTCCGAGTCCACACCAGCATCCGTACTTATCGTAGACCTGTAACCTTGCGAAATTGTAGACGCTTGTGTATTGTCTCTCCCTCTACACCTGGGGCCGTATTCATCAATAAACCTGTGGTTAAATCGTACCTCAGGGTAATTATACCTGGGCTTAAGCGGGTAGGTTAGCGGTTCATATTCACAAAAGAAATGTCGGGTAAGGTAGTCTAAACCCGAGGTTAAGCATGCCCCAAAGATACTCGAGTAGTAGGTGGACTGACTTTCTCGAAAACGGCCTATGACACATACTACGTGCGCAGCAAAATCATGAAAATGTCATAACTTCGCTCAGCTTAAGTTATATGAGCAACATGGTATATCCACAGAATTGCCATCTCAAGCTTAAAGGCACCATCCACGCTCGGAACGCCTTCTGAGTTCTCGACGGATTCTGAAAGAGGGGCTCGAAAATGGTTGAGGTTCAAATTTCTCGGCTCAAAAGACATTCCTGATCAAGAAAATCACTTTAGAAGACTCGTCCTCAATCTCGCGGACAAGTTTTCTATTTCGCATGCGCCTTCTATTGGGATCGTCTACCGTCTTGAGTGCGAGGACATAGAAGAGACGTTCAATTCCACTCATATCCAGGGGTTATAGCGCTCCAACTAACGTGGCAAGCTAGCTGCACAACTCGTCCGGAATATCGCGGACGAGTATTCTGGAGCGATTTTCTTAGTCGAAAATAACTTTTAAGCCGAAAAATTTCGACCTCAACCCTTTTTTAAGTTCCTTTTTCAGAATCCGTCAAGAACTCAGAAAGTGTTCCGAGCGTGGGCGGTGCCCTTAATAAAAAAGCTTAAATTTTGCTATTGTAAGAGTTGCCTAAATTTCCGCAGCTCTTCTTCTTAGGGTTTGAAAAAATGAAAATTCATACAATAAAGAACTACCCGTGAGTAATTTCGCGCTAAACCTTGTGCTAATTATAAGAGAAATTGCAATAAATGGTAGTAAAAGCAGAAACAGACAGTAAAAACACACTCTCTAAAACGTCTTTTGTAGAACCCCCTCGGTACAAGGAAAAATAGCAGGGGCGATGCTAGAAGTGGGCGGCCTCAAATGTTGGGAAATCCTTCCTAACCACTCAATTCAACAGCAGAGGTCAAATCCAGAAGAACTGTTCGCTTCACATACCTCGTTTTTTTTTCTAGTTTTTATTGGTTATAGAAAGATCATGTGCGCAAAAGTTAAGTAGCAGCTCCGCTGGCCCTGACACAGCATGTACTGCCTGACCAAGAAGTTTTGAAGAAGTTAACTTCTTTCGTAACGAAAATGGATAAATATTTAAACAGATCCAAGTGTGGCGGCAAATGGTCTGAGATCGAGAGAACCGATCCTCTTCCTCTTGGTCAACTTCTGTTAGACCGTTCTTCAGCGCTTTGATGACGTTTAATGGCTGAATTTTTACCGACCGTACCTTTTTCTTCCCATTTACTTCCTAAATTATTCTTATTCTTTTTCTTTCCATTATTAACTAGATGTGTTTTGGATAGATGTTTCTGTTAGTATTTTTTGTTATCGTTGCTGCACACGTACAGTGCATGAAATAAATAAATAAATAAATAAATAAATAAATAAAAACGAGCCAGTGCATGCAGCGAGCAGTGTTGCTGTGGTGCCAGCTGTTGGAAATCCGCAGTTTGCTCAAGGCCAGATCATTATGCAACGATTTTTGAAGCCGCCGGTCCTGGAAGCGGGTTGCTTTCCTATACTAAGCCGCAGCAGCACCGAAGAAGTGCAGCATAACCGGAGAAATGGAGAAGAACTGCAGCAGGAGTGCAGCAGAACCGCAGGTCACATGCTGGTTCTGCTGCACTTCTGCTGCGGTTCTTCTGCAGATTTGTCTGAGATACGCGCAATATCTGCATGCAGGGGAACGACACTCTCGCTTTGTGAATACGAGGGATCGCCGCTAGGATTCGACCCCTAGGTGATCAACATTCCCTCTCCTTCCTTCGGAAATGTTCATGAATACGGGCCTTTGATTCATTCTCTGTATTTTTGCGGCCGTGATCCGACATAATCTGACATGATCATTACTTAGATAAATTTTTAGAAGAACCGCAGCAGAAGTGCAGCAGAATCTGCGTGTATCCTGCTGCACTTCTCTGCCGTTTCTTCTGCATTTCTTTTCCGGTTTTGCCATTCTTCTCCGTCGGTGCTGCTGCGTTCTGGCATAGAAACGTATCCCTCTTTCAAGGCTACGACTCCAAAAACCATAGCATTGTACACCAGCCCTGCACAAACCGTGGACTTCCCACAGCTGGCACCACAGCAACATTGTTCTTTGCTGCCTGGCATTACTCTGACTCTCTCGATCTCAGAGCCGGCAAATCTTTGCTCGCTACATTGACTAAGTTTTGTCTCTCAAATAACCATGCTCTCTCTTTGTCTCTTTCTACTGCAGTTCTGCAGCCGTTCCGCTCCTATTCTGCTGCACTGTTTATCACATGTATCGATTTTGCTACGCTTCTGCTGCACCTGTCCAGCAGAACCGCAGCAGAACGTATTTAGGGTCCGTTCTGCTGCCTGTACTTTTTTCTCCAAGCTCTCTTCACGCTTAATCGTTTTCAGCGAATCTCTTTCCGCTGCAGTTCTGCTGGCAATTTGTTTGAATAGTAGTTGGCGGAACAGATGAGAAGAAGTTCGGCCAACAGGTTCGAAGTTAGTAGGATAAGCTTTGCTAGTTAGACAACGGCTTATGCTTCAATAAGTTGTCCACCGTAGGTGTAGTATTAATTAACAAACCCTTATTTAAATAGTATACGTGAAGGTTGGAATGCCTGCTGTTTAAGCGGGTAAGTTAACGATTCCTATTCACGAAAGAAATGCTAGGTTAGATAGCCTAAAGCTGAGGTTAGGCGTGCCCTTAAGATATGCCAACAATAAATAGACTGACTTTCTTGAAGAGCGCCTATGATGCGCAGTGAATTCATGAAAAAAAGCCATATTTTACAGGTCTTAGTTATATGAGTAATGTTATATATCACCTGAATCAGCAAATCAAGCTTAACGAAGCGGTAGTTAAAATTTTTGCTGTGAAAGGTGTCCAAAAAGTATGTTTTAACAAGTACCCTTGGGATTTTTATCCTTTAATCGAATCATTTTGATTCGTAATTATGTTGCTGTTTAGAAGAGAACCCCTTGGCAAATACTTATTTCAGCTGCACAACTTTCCTGCATGAATTTTAGACCTACATATTACAAAGTGGGTATTCTGCAATAATAAGGGAGTAGCCCACGATTCTTCACCATGCCTAATTTATTTAAGAACTTTCCTTTCTGAATTCCTGGAAGTTCTGGTGAATTATAATTTGAATTTTTAAAAGAGTGCGATAATTGTTACTCATTGCTCATATAGCACGAAGCTACTGCTGCTAACATTTCTTTGTTAATCATATTCGCGCCAACAGCCACTTTGGGCATACGTCAACGCCCACTCGTTAACGCGGTGACTGCACATTCCCGAAAGCCTTTAAGATTATGCTCAAACCTCACGGTTACGATGGGTTAGCTAAATGTTGCCCTAAATCTTTCGCGAGGAGTTAGGTTTATGATGAATACCGTTAGCGGTGGGCATTCCCTCCTTAACCTCGTGTTAATGCAGTGATGAATGCGGCCTAGTTTTCTGGAACACTTTCTTATGTTCTGTACTATATTAAAATTTGCTTCTCTAATGATGCATTAGTATGCATAGTAAAAAACATCGGTAGGTAATGTAGAAATGTTTATACTTTCATTACAGAAGCAGATTTTTTTGAAAATATTTGGTGGAAATTTCAAAGAAAGAAACACGACATATGATAATAACACCAAGTACGTAGGCGCAAAAAATTGCAACAAAGAAACAAAGTTTAAGAGAACCTTACCATTGCACTGCGCCCCAGTACACACTTGGAGACCTGATCGAAATTAAGCAAACCTCCTTGCACCGGTTTGAACAGAAAGGGTCCAGGAGCTCCTAGATAGAAGACGGGAAGGAAAATGGCAAGTACACTAATCATCTCCCAGTACTTTGCCTGTAATAAAACAGAAGATCTAGCCCTTATTGTTGATCCTGCCTTTTTTCTAATCAGAACATTCAAATGCCTTGTCCTAACAAAATCGTAGCAATCAGGCAAAGAAGTACATTTGCGCCGTAATCGGCTATTTTTGTCGTTAACAACAAGGACGGCAAAGAACTGTAAGCCTTTGGAAGGTGCATAAGTCGTTTTTTAGGCAAAAATGTTTTCTATTTCCTGCTACGCAAATTTTTTTCTCCAGGATTCGGTTAGGCTTACGCGAATCTAGATGAAAATATAGTCAACGTAAATTGAAACAGTATTATATTGTGAAGCAGAGTATAGTCCACGAACACGGAACTAGTAGGGCCGGTGTCTGATCGATATCCTTCCGACAAAATTCTGTATGAGGATAACTTACCAGAGGTTATTTACGAGCATCCAACGTGGTTGTTCGTCCTCTCGATACATCCAAACCTCGAAATAGATATCCTCCGTCGATTTTGGCGCTGTCACGTCACGTGCGCACAAACTTCCTGCTATAGGTTGCTGTCCTAGCTTTATTAATTTTTCATAGTCCCTATTGAATAGGATTGTAGCTCGCTACCGGACTCCATTGTTCAGAACTACAAATAGCACTAGCGAAATGTACTAATAACTTTTATAGCTGATTACAGTGGCTTTTTCTGCGATGAATGTTTCACAATTTTAGGTGTTTGATAGGCGGGCAGGCGGCGGTTTTGATTTTTCCGGACATAAGGGGTACCTTAATCTGGGATGCCTCAGTGGTTACTACAAGTTTTATCACATTCGGCTGTGCATCTGTAGGCAGCAGTGACCGAAGTAGCCACACCAACAAAGGGAGGAAACGACGTACAAAATGTGGGCTACAGGTTCTGGGTGAGTTCCAGAAAACGTGAAGATAAATGTTATTCTACTCGAAAATTTCTCATAGAACTTTTTGTTTTTGGCACACTTCTACTATGGATGCGTTGTGCAAACGAAGTTATAGGTGAAGGTCAGTTTTGACCAAATAATGAATTAATTTACAATGTCACCAGAGAAGAAAGCGCTATGCGAAGTAAAATATCCGTGCTTTTAACTAATATGCGCAAAATCGCCATCCCAAACAGTCATGAAGCTAGAATAAATTTGCCCTGTATAGAATGACATGTTGTTGTTCCGTTCTGTCTCGTGTAATCTATTCCTTCCAAGCGCACGTGTATACGTACATTCTTCATTTTAAGAAAAGTGCTTTTCTAAAAGGCAATGTACGCGGAAATCCCTGATACTGGGATTTTGTCATGGAACGAAAGAAGGCAACACCCAGGACAGCTATGATGGTAGTATATCCTAAATTTGTCTAAGGGTACTGTAAAAAGAGGATTTTCCGTAGCATGACTTTACCGCTTGCTCTCTCTACGATATTTAAATCCTGAGTTTTTCACCAGAATGACGATTTAGAGCATATCTCCGGGAAAATTTTGTTCGGGGGGGGGGCAGGGTGGGTACTGCCCTCAGGCCGAAAGTGGGCGGGGCTAAGGGTGGGGCCGAAGAAAATCGATTGTAAAATTTCTGGAAATATTTTTAAATATTTCCAAAAATTTTACAAGATCAAATAAAATTCGATATTTTCGGTCAATAATAAAAATTATTCTTTAAAAATTCAACTCAACCTTTTTCAGTTTTTCTATGGCTTCTAGGCCACTTTCAGAAATTTTCGGACCCATTCTCGGGAAGCGGGAATCTCTCCCCCCAGTCGGACCGTCAATGGTATGTATGTATAGTCGCGAAATCTAGGAGAGCACTGGAGTTTGACACATTGGTCATCCGCCGAGCGTCTTGCAGGTCTGCGAGGTTCATTTGTTTTGGCGACACATACGCTAAATTACGCAGCGCACAGTGACGCCAAACTGTACCACGAGTTTCCGCAAGGTATGCATTTGTTTTTGGAGTGAACATGTAGCCATGAAGTTTGCGTTGTGGATGGAGAAGGCGTCCTTCCAACTATCACAAAGTTTTAGAACTACAACGCATATCTGCGCCATGTTATATGGCGTCGAATTGCTGTAACTCTCGGTAGAGGGTAGTATGAGACAAAATTTGTCGCATATTTATTGCTAGAGGAAGCATAGGGAGGAGAAATTGGTGCCACGAGTGGGGCAGGACTTGTACTATGTGCTATAAATGTTTCCATATTGGAGCGCCCACATGTACCCATAGTTTTACACCGTTCATTGATCACAGAGAAAGCATCAAGGTGGATAAAGCATACGTTCTTTACAAGGAGCGTCGATTGACGAAATTAGCACCACGTATGGGCCATGGAGGACATGTTCGACGTCACCATAGTCATCGTGCAGGAGGTCTGCAGAAAGCGGCAGGAAAATCGCTGTGCAGGAGTTCAGCACCGGTGTGCACGAGATGGGGACCGATAGGCAATAGGTCTGAATCGATGTGCAGGGGTGAGAACAGATGTGCAGCAGCTTAGTAGAGAGAAGGACGAGTCCGCAGCAGCTCACAGAAAGCCGGTTGCAATTTGCAGGAGAGCCGTAGAGAGCCACAGGAGATCGCTTTCAGTGCGTAAATTAATTGTGTAATTGCGTAATTGTGCAATGTTTAGGAAGCCACTAGCAGTAATAACAGGGGGCCAGGTAAGCGCATGCACTGCATGCATTCAAGAGCTAATCGAAAGCAAATTCAAAAAATTGGTTAACATTTGAGCCTATAGATAATTTGTCGATTGCAGTAGGGTTTGGCACAATGCGAATGTGCCTAGATGAATTCAACCCTTGCGAGCGAAACGAGCAGTTCAACAGGATCAAAATCCGGCGAAGCCGGACGGACAGACTTCTACAACCAAACAGCAAGATATGCTAACAAGGAAATAAACGGTAATTTTATATGCCGAAACAAAAATTTGGCACTATTCCACAATACATACCCCAAAATTTCGGAATTTTGGGGTATGTATTGTGGAATAGTGCCAATTTCGAAATTTTGAGGTATGTATTGTGGAATGGTGCCAACATTTCTTTTTCAGAATTGTTTTCTACTATTTGGTTCACAAGAAACTTTTCTCGCACGATTCAGCGAGGCCTACCATCAGTTTGGGACGGTCTTGTGTTCTGGAAGAGAGGATAGTCCACAAACATGGGAGTAATGCAGAGCGCGACAGACCGACACCCTTCCGGCAAAAACTGACTGAGGAAAATTTGCCATGACTAATATGCGGACAAACGTTGTACTTGTTCGTTCGCTTAGTATAACCAAACTCTATCATTGTCGCCAACCGATTTGTCGTCGATTTTGGCGCTGGACGTCACCTGCTCAAGAACATCGTGCTCTCAGTTTCGTCCTTACTTTATTAATTCGTGGCGCCATCTCTATATGGAAGCATAGTATTCTGTCGGAATCCAATTTTCAAAGCCAGAAATACCAGCAGCGGGTGTGCCTGTGCTCTTTTACAGCTTATTTTAATGGCTAGCACTGCAATGCACGCTAGACAATTTGCGCAGGTGTCTAATAGACGCACTTGTGGTGCTTTTGAATTCTTGAGGCTATGAGTAGCACCATAATTCTAGGGTGGCACAGTGGTTACCAGTAAGTTTTATCATGTGGAGCATTTTATACGCGGTCTCGACCTTATATCATTTTTTGTCTATCTGTTTGATACAAAGAGATGAGAGACGACGTTACCTTCAATACAGACATACAACCTAAACGACAATATCTAAACTGCTTTTTGATGACTGCTAATTATGCAGGTTTTTAATATGGCTCAGGACTAGTCCGGAAGCCTGTTCGATGCTCAAGAGCTCAAGACAATCTGAAAACTCGAGCTATTCCATCTCCTTTAAGCCGACCCTTGTCTAGAAGATTTGACTAAGATCGTAAGTACAGCGACATTTTCGATACTATTCAGCACTTTTCTTCTTCACCATTATCCCCTACTCCAAGTACCTGTACTCCAACGATGGCTGCGAATTCTGATACCGAAAAGCCTCCCTATAGGAACTGTGGTCATCCAGGATTATACAGGCCAACTTTTGGCTGTAGTTGCGCCAGACTGCCTTGGCGCTCCCTGCTCCATTTTGGTTGTGCCTATGTAAGGGATGTAATAAATATTTATAAGTGACTAGCGTTGAACTCCTTGACTTTTGAAGAAAGGTCTGATCAGCGTTTATCCGGGTAGACGAGTACGAACATTCAATAATGTCCTGTACCTGAACACATGTTGAGACTATTGTTCAGATTATTGTCTATTGAAAACGAATGGTGAAGAATACTATCCACCATACTTATGTTTTGGTATGCATACCTCGTTCGCATTCATAATGGATGAAAATAACCGAGCTTTCTTTCTTTCTTTGTTGGACATGTGAAACACATGTAACTGAATAACAAAAAAACCAACACTGAAAAAAACAAGTTACATGCAACGTAAATAATTACCTAAGACTATTTAACGAGTCTCCTAAACGCCACATACTTGTCTGGAAATATACTATTGCGTAAGAGCGTGTTAAAATTTGAGCAGACTCTACAAGTGAAAAACTTTGACCTCAACTGAAATATGGCCTTAAAAGTAGCTATTCTAAAAGAAGCTCCTCTAGTTCTAGATGAGATACGACTGAAAAACTCTGATGGGTTCAATCCTACCAACCTTTTCAACAGTTTATAGGTAAACAGTAAGTCATTTCTTTTTCTACGTGAAGCTAATAATTTGAGACCAAAAATTTTGTTGCGTTCAGTCCAGTCAGGAGTTTTAGGGTGAGCTGCTCGAAAGCTTCTAATGAATAATTTCCTAGTAAAACTATTCTAAGCACCTTCCAGAGTAGCAATGTCCTTCTTTTTGTAAGGATTAAATACGGTCGTCGCTGTTTCGTGTATCGGGCGGACATAGATTTTATACGCTTTAATCAAAAAATGAGCATCGCGAGAGCGCAAAACCTTATATAGGTTAAAAATCCTATGCAAAGCTCTGGCTACTAGCATTTTGTAGTGAGCGGCAGAATCTAATTTAGAATTGTAGTAGAATCCAAGATCACGAACTACACTAATGGCTCTAAAGGCAGTGTACCGCCGAAATTTGATTGGTGAGTTCATCTAGCAGGACCGTCACGGAGGGCCTGCTCTATAACCCTGTCATAATAGCAACCTTCGAAACCTACTCATTTAGGAGAAAGAGCCTTATCAAAAACGAAATCCCTGCTAATAAAAGCTACAATACATCAAGGAACAAAACTCGAAACAGGACACTGAACGAAGGGATGGAGCTGCAGCTTTACCCATGTCGTCTGTTTATCCTCAAAGACATATTCGTGCAAGAGGAATAATCTAATATTGATTCCTAGGCTGTTTCTTGGTTCCGTACTTTAGTGTATCGTAGCTTTATTAGCGGGGATTTCATTTTTGATAAAGCCCTTTCTTTAGAATGTGTAGTTTTTGGAGGTTGGTAATGTGGTAGGATTATAGAACAGACCGTCCGTGATAGTTCTACACCAGAAAAACCCACCTACCAAATTTTGGTGGTACACTGTCTTTATTATTATTGCGAGTTATTCCTAATCGCATGACCTGTGTCTTTTCGACAGATAAAGGCAATTGGTTTTCTGCAGACCACGGGGAAACAACACCTATTGCAGATTGGAGACTTGGATCCCCATTGGAGTCATTTACTGAACGGTATAGTTTTACATCATCTGCAAACATGCTGCAGGTCACATTAGTAGGGGCCAGTGTTTGTGATAGATCAGCTGTGCATATAGCGAACAAAATGGGAGACAATACTCCACCCTGAGGAACCCACTAACAGCTTTGCATAGTGAAGAACAGGAACTACCAACCTTGACTAAGAAGATTCTATTTGAGGTGAACTCGACAATCCACTTTCTCACCAGCGGATGAAAACCATAGTGTTGCAACTTTTGTAACAAAATGTGGTGTGAAATTTTGTCAGAAGCTTTGTGGAAATCGAAGTAGACTATGTCCACAATTTTTCGTGAATCAAGCTCAGAGGTCCAATCATCTAGAGCCTTGATAAGCGCAGTTTCAATAGATCTCCCTCTACGGAATCCATGCTGGCAGTCAGGAATAATTTTATTGTCGTCCAAATGCTTTACTAAGTAATTCCTCAGAATTTTTTCAAGGATCCTTACAAAAACTGATGTTAAGCTGATCGGTCTGTAATTCGTAGTATCACAATATGGCTTCTTTTTGGGAATCGGGAGCACAACTGCGTGTTTCCATAATTGTGGTACTTCACTGCGAATTAAGCTAAGGTTGAAGAGGAATTCAAGCGGTCTGGCAATTTCGGTAATACAGTTCTTTACAACTATGAAAGGTAATTCTAATAATAAAACATGTTCAGCGGGCTCTACTCGAATTCGAACAAAGGGCGGAATAGCTGAAAAACCGATACTGGCGAAACTCCAGGAAGAAGAACTTATCCAACTCCTGCCGACTTAATTTTGCAGAAATTTGAGGACTGTCGAGAAGTTATGCTGGATACTAGGACTTATAGCTGCGGTTCTATACTATATTAGGTATCCGAAAACAACTTATATCTCATAGTCCACCATGTCTTTTGTCCCTTTTTGAACTCCTTTCCGTCCTTATGGACGTTCAACTTGAGTTTTCCTCGGTGCGACGTCGTATCAGGAATAGGAGCAAAAAATGAATTTAAACAACACATATCCGTATACTGAAAACATTTTCAAGTTCTCTTACACAAGTTCTCTTACAGTGATACCACAAGGTTTCGCAGCTGGTCTAGAAATGGATTTTAAGCAGCTAGATCATTGAAATTGAACACATAGGTTTGGATCGAATTAGTACGTCTAAAGAACGTTTCGAGAGGGTGGAGTGCTTCGTTATTTTGAAAATTAGTGTGCATAGAATTCAAGTCACAGATTCCGCGAGGCACTTCCCGTCATATTTGGAGGTCTGTGTGTCGCTCGACGAATTGGTTGTTGTCTGGCATGTGTGACCGAATTCTTGGTAACAGTTAACCGTCGCACCACAAAACCATAACATTCTGTCTGTTGCTTCTCTTTCACAACTTGCTTTGTCTAGAATTTATCGGCAGCCATCGCGCGAATCTCATCAAAAGCATCAAGCGTTGGATTTAATTAGGCAGCAGAAAGCCGGGCAGCTTGGCATATCCAACTTAATACTGTAAGTAATCTCTCATCAAACAATACGATCTCTTTCCCATGGTCATCCATCCACGAACCTGTTGCATACACGTGGCGATTGTCTGCACAGTACTGATGCTTTCTAACACCGATATTGGAGACACACTCTGTTTTTAACATAGCAGGTTCTTGTCAAAATAAAAAGGAGGAATAATTATTAAATAATCTTGTTTCAAACAAAAAGTCCGTTGATGAACATTGTTTAAATGATCTTCACTCTCTTTTGCAAGTGTTAACAAAAAGTCTTCTAGAACAAAGTGGTAGCAGTGACTTCTTCTTTGCATTTCTTTTTGAAGTCTGGCTTGGCGTACTTCCCCCAACAGCGTACAACGTCGACGTCACATTTGCACAGCGCTTGCTCACATGGAGTTTTACCTGAAAATTCAGCTTTGCAGAAGCGCTTCGTACGGTATTTT
>KN549477.1:0-12395 GCA_000797555.1 Oesophagostomum dentatum | reverse complement strand
TCTTTAATTTGTTAACACATGCCCTCTATGACTTTGACCTCTGTACAAAATCTCGATGGCACTTGAATGGCTCATCGGCGACAGACTTACATGTTTACGACGACAGACGGTCTAAGAGTGCAAATCGCTCCGCTTTATTTAGTGGGATATTATATTATTGTAAATTATATGAATGAAGCCTTAGAGTAATCTTATTTTACCGGAAGTGTCCTAAGATAGGTTTTCATAGAGCTCATAGACCTTCCTGATTTGAAAGAGTAGATGATAAGCGACAGAGGGCGGTGTTCTGGCAAACATGCTATAATTTGGAACTATCAAGAAAGCTGTGGCCTGTATTCTTATTGCGTTATCCCAAAATCCTTTAAAAATGTTGATCCTCTTTTTAACTGTATAACAAACTCGCCGCCCTTCTTGAAAAAGCTGCTATACATGTGTTTAGAGGAATGCATAGAATGTTGGGAAAGCTGAACCAAGCGATTGCTGTCATGTACAACAGGTAAGACTCTAACGACTCAACGCACTTTCAAGGAATAAGACATTACAGCTACCCGAATATCCGCTCTCGCTATCGAAGGACACACGACCAGTATATCGACATGCAGTTTCAAAAGTCTGAGACCATGCTTACTCTGGATCACTTCCTAACTGTCGTCGACCTTACATGGAAGACGTTCCTCTGTGCCGTTGTCATTCTCGTTGCAGGTTCACTTTTTCCTGGCCATATAGCAGAGTGAGAATGCTTGATATGCTTTTTTAGAAATACTCTACTTTCGCTACGGTCAAGATATAAAGCGGCTTACAAAACGCTTCCTTCGAGAGTTTCTCGCTGGAAAGGCAAACCAGCTTGTAACGACAAGTAGCTTTACGTTAAAGCAGCCTGCAGAAAACCTAGAGATATCCCAGCTTCGCAAAAATAGAAACTCTATCGAACGACGCAATTCGAGAACCAAAGACGTACTCACCTTAAGACCGATTAGAGGAAAGTGTGAGTCCTCAAGAAGGTGCAGCTTGGATTTGCTCTGAAGAAGAGTTGTGTTCTCATTTATAGATTAAATCTGCTTATGGCAAATAAATAGTATTTCTTGTCGTTTCCACCTTACAATCAAACAATTAACTGAAGAAGAGTTCACGTATTTGAGCGTTACGCATGACTGCAAAATTGTTGCATCACGTTGCTCCAAATATTTTGCTTGTTTATTTCTATCTGTAGTTTGTAGACATGCAATACATTTAAAAAAGTAGAGACCTATGAAGTACGAAACGAAGCTGCTTTGTGTTTAATTTTACCTCTAGGTTCCTATGCTAGCTAATAGGTGGCGTCCGTGCTGGTTCAAGACCTCTGGTAATCATCTCTATAATCTCCGTCAGTTACATCAGAATCTGCAATAAAGAGTTTCATTAGTAATTAGATGAGAAAAAACAGGCTACTTTTACTTTTACCCAGATTTCTTTATCATATTTTATAAATGTTTCATCACTCCATTAGCAGAAAGAATGCTTTCTTCAGTGTTTTTCAAAATGCAGTGCATTACATCGAACCACATGCCAGTTTCTAGACTTTTGGCTCTATTCTGATAGAATGACTCAGATTCCAACAACTGCGACGAAATGCGCTACAGCGCAGCACCAAGGACCATCTAGTGCTTTTGTAACTCTCTGCGCAATGGCGGCACACCTGAAGCTAAGGATACAAATATTGCACGCCGGATTTATCTCATCGAAAATGGTCGAACTCTTCACACGTATGGTCACTTAATAATGTTCCTGTATGGTTAAGAGAAATAAATAGTGAAATTGCAAGCGTAGCGGCAGCACAGTTAAGGTTACACTCCCAAACGTGTGCGGTGCTAGCAGAGCTTATGAGATCTTGACGTGGTAAATCAAATGAAACTCACGGTACCCTCTCCTCGCTTTCCCCGAAATCCCTTATTTTTACTTACAAAAACGAATTTGGCTCGTGCGAGTTTCACTGCCATGCGTCTATAACTGAATTCAGCAAAATAAACAGTTAGTGGGCATCTTGAAGAATTTTCGAAATGTGTAATATTTATGCACTACAGTGGGAAGCGTTATAATCATTTTAAAAGGTTATTAATGTTGGATAGTCCCAGTCCCACAAGTTCTGCCATTCTTCTACGAAAGCATCTCGTTAAATACCGCGTTTGCAGTAGCTACGGTTCTAGAGTTTTATAATCAATAACCCACCTAATCCTGTTATGACAAGGGGCCACCATTTTTGCGGAGTTTATCTCGATCAAAAGTTGGCTGAAACATGTTGGGGAAGAGGCGGAACGTGGTGAAAAGTACATGACTCTGAAAGAGAGGTTAAAAATCCGCAGACTTCCTGTTCTGGATCTTACACACAAAATTTTCTGAAAGTGCGCTTAGAGAGACCACTTGCGCGAAACTTATTATTTTAATTCGCTGAAAATGACAGCTCAGTTTGCACAAATACATATCCTCTATCCTCTTCTTATTTGAATGGTTGCGGACTGCAGTCGAAGTATCCGCAGTCAATTAGAAGCAGTCAATAAGAACATTCCATAATCATAATCACTGACACGGTAATCACTGAGTCATTTCCCCATGATATTGTTCCATTCGTAGACCCTCTAGGCACTTCTCAGATTAAAATTTTCCGTCTTTTTTACAATTTTTGGCAGAAATAGATTATCATGGTTTGATAGAGCCTTTCAAGATCAACGTGATTGCATGTTTCTGCCCATCTTTGATTTTCCACTTTCATGATTTGGCTTCGCAAAGAATGTGTTCCCTCGACTTTTAATTTTTGTGCCATCCGTAAACAAAAAAGCAGTTGGAACACTAACGATGTAAAGAATTTTTTGAGTTTTATACAACATATAAAGCTGCAGAATTTCTCAAAAGTACTTATGAAACGTAGTCCTAAACCGGATGTGTCAAAAATAGTGCAGCTACTGCGGCGCAACCCAATACATTCCACTGGTACTAATTTTATTTTCGATTTAACAAATATACGACAATAGGCTGTGCTTCCCTTCAAAAAACAGGGCAAGCTAATAAAGCTAAGGGCACAACTGATGGTATAAAGCTTTTGGGCAAAACACTCTGTTCGGAAGTTTGGTTCTATTGAGGAACCGAACATACATGGCTGCCTACGAACGAGCCATGCTAAATTCTCCTCCCTCAGTTTCTACCAGCCGGGTATTGACGGGACACCGGCTCTACTAGTGGATGTTTGTGACTATGCTCTCCTCCACAGCACTAAACTATTTCAGATTGATGTCTATCCGCATAACTTTATAATTCAGCAGCAAGGGTCATCGAGTTTCACAGAGAAAACTTCTTGTGAAACAGGAAGTAGATAACATTTCTCAAAAGAAACTTTTCACGCACCCTCCAGTATCATACCACATTTCGTTCTTTCTTTGCTATCATCGTTATCATTGTAAAAACACTAAGTTATGGATCGCAATGTAAATCGGAATGTAAATTCCCGTGCAGCTCCTACAATTTTTCGAGGATTTGGAAATATTTGCGAAATCGGTGTGGTAGAAATCAAATGTTCACGACTTCAAAACTAAAGTCTACTACACATTTCCTGTTTTTGCAAGCAAAGCACTAAGGAATGATCACTGCACTCACCATTCCCTTACCCGTCTTCTATCTGGCAGCTTCTGGACCCTTCCTAGCCAAGCTGGTGCAGGCAGGTCTACTAGACTTCAATAGAGTCGCCAAATGTGAGCTGGACTACGGCATACTTGTAAGTTCCTTTTAGACCTTATTTCTTCCTTCAAATTTCACTCCTACTTACAAGCATATTTGTAGGTATAAACCTGTCATTGCTACATGTTACATTTCCTTCATTAAAATTTCGCATCTGCTCACGTATTTTCATAAAAGGTTGTGGTGGCTAAACAGACACATTATTTTAAACAGTGGCGATTATTTGCATAGATACTATGCAGGATCAGAGCACCTAATTTTAATTCAAGACAGCGTATAAGAAAAGTATTCCACAGACCTGTTGTGGAAAGCGTGTCGAATATGTGTTAACATCTAGTCCACAAAGTTTGTTCTCTTGAGAACAGACAAACAGATTCAATACGGGTAACAGATATGTAGAAAAGATAGGGCATGTCAAACTCGTGCAGTTGTTGAAGACCACATTAGATCACGGTAGCTCCGACACGTACTCGGCAGTGACCCGCTCGGTACTAGGTGCTCGATCTTCGGTCGGCATCACCGATCATCCTCGCTTCCTAATTGTAGCTGGTAGATATTCTTCTACGAACTGCATAATTCTGTGAATCTTCTCATATCTGGTTGGACTTTTCTCTTTATAAAAACCACGGGAGTAGTTGTAGTTAACAGACATAATAGAGCACAATATAAAAAGACAGCGATAGGTAGCATGCAGCCTGACGCATTACTTTTATCTAATTCCCATTGTTGTGCATCGAGAATGAAGATAAAAACACGTCCTGAACCTGGTTTACTATCTTCATTCTAGATGCATAAATATAGATAATCAGATTCGGAAATCCACTTTACATTTTCATGCAATTTTAGACTTACAATCACTACGGATGCTGGTGTGGAATCGGAGGCCATTATACCCCAGTAGACGAAATTGATAGGTACGTTGTTTCAGCGTATTCAGTTCGGTTTGGCAGATGCACATCTTATGCAGATGTTTCCGATGTCATCGAAGGTGGCAATAAACAGCGTTCTACTCAAAATGACAGAATCAGCGATCAGTTGTTTTACATCCATTGCGTTTTAAAAAAATCAGCTAGTTCGTGATATATAGAGCGAACTTTTAGATGCTGTGAGACTCACGATAACTGTTATCGTGATGCGAGACATACCCATGGATGTTGGCGAATAACTTTGTACTTCGGTAGATACCGATTCGAATGCATTGATAAAGAAGCTTTCTGTACTGGTGAGCATTTTACGAACATTGTCGCTGAGCTTTATATGAATACTGTTTCTCGAGCGGTTTAAGTGAAACTACAGAATGTGCAGCAGGTTTCACTATCCGGCTACTTCCCACATATTTTGTGCAGATTTACGCTTTCCACCACCCAAGCACTGTTTACTATCAGTACTGTTCTAAACATAAACAGACAAGCAAACAGTGTTGAAGCAAGTACTCGAAACCAATCTGGTAAGATAGCTTCATTCATCTAAGATTCTCTCCATGAAAGAACAAATTCAATAAATCTTCGATTTCTGGGAGAAGGCAAAGTGCATTTTGTGCCTTGCTGTATAGCTTTCGGAAGGATTGATTTCGGAGTATCAAATAGAACGAAGAGTTTCTATGGAACGATTTTAAAAATCAGATTTTTAGAGGTGAAAAGACACGAAATAGACTTATCGTAATTTTGGGAAACCCAGAAGATTCCACAAGCCAGGTGCCTATTTTCATAGATACCGCATGCGTCTGTGCTAGAGCGTTAATCTTTTCTCTGCGAAATCTAGGAACCTAGCAATCTCTTCTTCTGCCCTGTTGCTCTAGTGCTAAAAACATTTAGCATTGATGGGGCACGCCTTAAAACGAAACGTCACCCATGTGCAGTAGAGTTCCCTTTTGTGCCTTCAGCTTCACTTGCCCTATACTTCCTCTCGAATTTTGGTTCTTACGAAATTTTGGGCTTTACTGAACAACATTAAGCATGAATATGTGTGCCTAGTCTTTGCGATATCTGGAGTGGTAACAGTTTAGGTATTACTGGCAGTTTGCTGACAAGTGTAACTACCAGTTATAGATCCTATAACCAGGTGGTTATAAGTGCTTGAATCGACGTTATTTCACCAGTGCACTAACTTGGATCACATACTAGGATCTAACCTATAGGTAACTGGCAGTTGACCTTTAGGTTACATCCTGGTAACCTCGCCGCCGTGACCGCCGGTTTTATAGACCTCGGTCTCCTATCCCGGTCAATAGGCAAGAACCACTACAGATAGCGCGAACAATGGGAGACGCAGGAAGGCATGATCTCGGTTATCGGAAAAGTTGTCCTGCATAGGACTTTTTAGAATGGCGTTTGTGTGGATACTGTTGCCAGCTGTGGGCCAGCAACACAGGTGGATACAACCGCAGCGCACATGCTGACGCCCGATTCGCATTTCCAGTGCTACTCAATTGTACGGGTTGCACCGTTGCACTGATTTGATTAAGTCATAGATCATCCATCACGCGCGAAAAGTTTATCAGTGGATTAGCTTTTCTTCGTGAAGAGAAATAGAACTGCTGCTCGTGAAGGCTACGGCTCAGTGCCTAGTACAGCTGCACAGAGCGTAGCGTGAAGGTCTTTCCCGGATTTAGTCCCTTTCAGTGCATCCGGTTTTGCACTGCAGCAGCTTCTCGCCAGTGTTCCTGGTTTGTTCGTAAGTAGACAGTGGCTTGAAAAATAAGCTAGCTGTTATCGTAGTGGTAAACATTAACGGTTAACTGACAGTATTTGAGGAGCTGGTACGGCTCCTTTCTGCTATAGCCAGCATATGCTTACGTTTCTACGACGCCGTGAAGCTGCTGAGCCTCAGAAGGCGAAAAGATGTAAAAGGGAGAGAGGAACAGGTCTTGAAATCGCTGCCATGCCAGTTTGTAGGCAGGTATATCCATCACTATAGCTCTTCACCACATCGACGTTGAAGTAGATTTATTATCTTGGACCTCAAGACGATCTTCCACATTTTCTTTAATAAAGTGTTGAGATCGACACCGCTTTCATAACCTCGCGTTCCCTATGTTCTAACCTTGCAAGATTGCTTGCTACTTCTTGCAAAAATACCGTTGTTAACTATCTAGTAAAGTCGAATTTTTAGGCAAAACCTCGTGTCAGAAGGCGTTATGCGAATGTGACGTCATGGCCGTACGCTGCTGGAAGAAATATGGTAAACCAAAATACAAAAAGGAGTGCCCAGAAGACATCGTTGTGAATACTTAGAGTTTCTTATAAACTACACTGAGGAGTTTACCAACTCTGTTTATATGGACTTAGCCATCCGTTGCATAGTTATTTAATGTTACTTTGGAAATGAAGAAATGTTGTAGTTAGACTTTATAACCTTTTCAAATCGCTTTCTTCCAACGACTCTAATATTCTGACGAAGGATTACAGGGTCTACGTAGGATCAATACTTGAATATGGCACAACCGTTTTTGATATTATTAAGAAGTCAATCGTAGATAAACTTTAGGGCGTACAGAACAATTTTACAAGAAGAGTCCTTTTGAGAGCTAACGGCTTTCACTATAACTCAACAAATAGTCATTCGTTGCGCAATAAGTATCTGAAACTGGAGTCTTCTACCGCTCGGAGGAAGGTCAATGACCTAATAATGTTCCACGAAATATCCACGTGCATCGCAAGCATCAAAAACAGCGACTTCTTCAACACAATAGAATCAATCACCAGGGGCCAAAACAAGCCATGGTTTTCAGACCCAAGTTTTCGGCCAGGTAATATCTTTTCGTAAATGGAGATGATTGATGCTGAATAGCAAAACTTCTACAAAAAACATTGGGTGAAAGTGCAGCACTTCTGGAGGCTTGCCAGAAAAACGTTTTGTGATTAAGCTTATAGTTAGTCGTTTCCTTCAATGTATTTTGCTTGAATTGTTTGTTTCTGAGTTATTCGTTTCTTTATTTCATAGCCGCACGTTTATTACCATGTAAAAATAAAGAAAAAGTGTCAGAAAGCATAAATATGCCGTGTACAGTCGCTACTTGCAAGTAACACAGACTCGAAAGTAGTTTTCGGTTTTAAAAAAGTCCATGCTAAGTGTTCTGTAAGATAGCCATATTTTTCGATGCATTTTGCATTTTCACATGGTGGAATTTCCTAAAAGCCGCACCCGCAAGGAAGTTTGGA
The DNA here is from genome assembly GCA_000797555.1 of Oesophagostomum dentatum. NCBI lineage: Eukaryota > Metazoa > Nematoda > Chromadorea > Rhabditida > Strongylidae > Oesophagostomum > Oesophagostomum dentatum. Next base: position 4,530 of record KN549477.1, on the reverse strand, counting down.
TTCCTGACTGTTGCAAATTTTGGGTTAGATTAATTAGAAGATTATGAGCCACTCAAACGCCAAGACACTACCGACAATTACTTTTATAGCTTTGCTTTTGAAATAAGATTTTTAGAATAAAAACAACCAAAAAAACTCCGCATTTTTATACGTTTAAAATGTGCTTATTCCGTCATAATAAGCGCTACAACAGCGGGGTTAGAAACTTCTTGCAATAAAAGAAGCAGGAGCTTTTGAACGTTTGCTAGCGTACTCTACGAGTCTTTAACGATCTTCTATAGAATTTTAGAAGCAACCACTGCAGTAATGGTGGTTTCATTTGCGCCAACCTAATAAATGAAATTCGTACAAACCCAGCGAGTACTCGACTTACAAAGTGTTTGGATGTTTATTTAAATTTGAGCAGAACCTTAACTTTTTCGAGTGGAAAATATCGAATTCTCGAATAACTTATCATTCAAATACGCTGTATTTCCGCTACCCAAATTATTCCTATCCTTGAATTCCTCTTGCCGATATTACCGAAATATCAACCGCTTTCTGAGCGCGCCTGATCGCTTCTCAAATCCATTAAAAACAAAAGCAGTCTTGAAGAAACTCTCTCTTCCTGGAGCTGCAATGTGTCACGTTCAATCATATCATTTCCGTGCACTTTGAGCGAACACAGCACGCCCACGCACATCTGCTGGGAACGTAGCCCAGCGCGCAGTGAACGGCACTGAACCGTAGCCCGCATTGTAGCAGCTTCTCAAGTAGACCGAAGTCTTGTGCACGACCTTTCACCAACAATAGCGAAACTTCGCGGACAGCCCTCAAGATGGGGGAAAAACCAGTAGAGTAGAAGTCAACGGTCGAGAGGAAGTTTCGTGGTGGCTTATTATGCGTTCCTATGCCATCAGGGGCACTTCTTGCATTGTTACCGCTCCGATGAGGTTTTGACGCATTCTTGGAAGGCTTTGGACGTTAACCCTTCATTTGAGCGGAATTCATATCAATAAAAAAATAAATATAAGTATGAAATAATTTTCTTTCTGTATTCGTCAGCAGCGTATGGGGAGGGGAAACTAGTGTGTTTCGATTTTTTTGTTTTTTTTTTTTGTTTTCTCCCGATGTTCTATAAACCAGTATTGATTCCAGTAATAGTTTTATTTCGATGATGCTCAGATTTCTGTGCGCGACAAAAAGTACTTTTAAAAAGGCATTTGTTCTTCTGTAAAACCCCCTAGTTGATGAGTACTCAACCTCTCAGTTTCTCTTCGTAAATATGAAACCAGGAGTAGGATTTGCTGACCGAAATAATGGCAGGGTTTCATTTTCTGTACCTCCAAATTTGCAAAGAAAAAAATCCGCGAAGAAAATTCCTCTCCAGCTAGAGTGGATCCGAAAAATTACGAAAGAAGCATGCAAGCCAGGAGAAAATTTGTTTACTAAATGTTTCAATCGTTAATTCAAAACGTCGATGTTTATTTTTAAAATTAAAAAATTCAAATCTAGCAACCAAATTTTTGTTGGCTTCTTACCTAGCGACAACCACCTTTGCTCCTTGCACCCCTCCCCCCACTCTTCCGAGAAGAAATTCAACCACTCCTACTTGCCCCAGGTTTCTTAGGTCCCTAACGATTTTACTATGTGTAAAACGAAGTAAAAGCACCTTACTCCCTTTCAGAAAAACTCTCCTTTCTGTAAAATTCTCACTTTTTTCGCATCATAATATAAGGCAGAAATTGAACGATAGTTAGGGAAACTCAGCCCGTCCTAACCTTGATTTTTCTGTGGCACCCTCTTTTATACCGCCTTTTTTTGGAAATCCTGTGAGAACTGTTGAAAATTTTAGTCAGAATAACACGATCCTATAAATAGATGAGAGCACCTCCTATACCCAATAAATGCAGTATAAAACCATGAAACACCTACTTCACGACTACGCCGAGATCAAATTCCAAATGAAAAGAAAACTAAGCGTTAATGCACGAAGGAAATTAAACTGTTCGCTCTAAATGGGTGTCCTTTATTACGTTGTATTGTATGTGTATGTGTATTCTCATAGCCGAGTTAGCAATAAGCAGCGTAACAGAGAAGATACCAGTTCTCTATGAGCGGCTACTATAAGCTAGAACAGTACGCGGCATGGGAGTAAGGACGGAAACGGGATTTCTTGGCGCATCCACACTGCGTGTCCCGCGTTGCTTGCTATCCACACTCGAACCTATTTCTTAGCTTGAAAAAGCTCTCAAGAATGGTTCATAATCAACGGACGCGGTGACCCTGCACCGCATCCTAAGTACGCCGTGTCAGTCCATTTCTGGTCGTTAACCGAAATATTTCTTTTTCGTCCGTAAATGCACAAATTAAGAGCGTGCATGTTCCGACTAAATGGAGCCTGCAACATGCATGTATCTCTTAGGAAGAGTTCTATCTAGAATTTCTGTCTAGTAAGACTTTTCCATGTTCTGAGATGCTGCTTCCTCTGATTTGTGTAATTACACCACTCACAACTTTGCACCAACTTTTAACTCATCACTAGGCGTATTTATAACTGGTACGGTGCTCATTATAGTCAGGGCTAGGAACGAATAACGAAAATTCTGAGGTATCGATCCTGCGGCCGCCTCGGCAACCTCATACTCACCCCCTACCTATGGGTTATTCAAAAAAACTTCTTTTCCTTGATCCACAGCTCACTGAAAATTTTCTCTGAAGGAAAAATTTCCTGTCAATGCCTTACTGAAACCTCTTTGGAAAGCAGATACTACTTTAAAAACATATCCAACCTCACTGAAATCCATGAGAGGAGCTACAAAATCATTTTTGAAATTACTGGAAAAAAACTGCTTCTTAGTCGTCAGAGATCGGTGAGCTTCGCAAAGGTGAGGATGACTATTACTGGCCCGATCACAGAAACCAAGAATTTGCTTCACTTCCGTATCTAAACTACGGCCTCTACAGATTTGACGCGGTGATTATTGCCGGGCTCTGCAGATCAAAATCACCGGATCAATCAATTTTCCCGAACTTTCGCTACCTCAGATCTCTTTCTGCTGTCTTCCTCGTCTCTTTTGGTCGTTAGGCGTAATTATACGAGCAGACCGTCATCCGCATCTCTTCATGAACGGCTGTCACGCTCATGTTGCTGGCGCTCTAGCTTCTAGTTCAGCGAAATGAGCTATAAGCTTTTCGTTCCCGCTGAATTCGACACTTGCGACATTCTCGAGATTTTCCATTCAACTACTGAAAGACTTCCTTCACTGAAAGCACTGAATCACCGGTTTGTAACATAAATAATAGCTGCTCGCGTGGAATTCGGTCGGCGCCCCATTAGCCGAGCGCTGGCGCCGGGCTGCTGATGGTGACCCACTCTCGCCGGTGCACTCTCACTGTTTCTTTTTATCAGCTTTTCACTTTTCAGAGCGCATTTCTCGTGAATCCTTTCACTTTTTTGGTGAACGTGGAAATAAGGGGTTAGGGGTGTAGTCTTTATTGGGGACGCACATCACACAGTCCGGTCTACTTTTTTATTCGTTTGCTACTGTAGGAACGTGGCTTGCTGCTGACTTTCTGACGTTTCTATTTTTGATCTTTCGCGTTCTTCATGTAGGATTTCTGCCGGAGTGTTATTCCCAGCTACTTATAAGTACTGCTACTACTGAGTTATTTCTATGGAAAGTCTTGAACTTAAACAGAATTTTGCACATGAATACCCCTAAATTTGTGAAAGATAGAGCTTACTCACCTCTATTAGCTGCACCTACCTCTGTTAAGAAATTGGACTCATCCTTTGGTGAATCGATAGAATGAAAATTTCCAGCAGTAGGTCAAAGTTTTGAAGAGCTGCGCCCGTTCGAAAGGTCCTTCAACTGCAAAAAGAACTTTAGTAATGATAATACAGCTCCTAAACGCCACAGCTTTTCTGCCACTTACATCAGGTCTGCAACTTTGAAATTTTGTCCAGTAAATAGTCGTGTTTCCTCTTGTAATTACCCAGAAAGGTGCTACTTTAAACACAAAACGACTTACTTCTTCAAAAAATTCCAGGCGAGATTAGTCCCAGCTGTAAGATTCGTAACCTACATATTTTTCTGTTCTCACTCTCTTCCAGCTTTCCTTTCAGCCTAGTGTCCCGATGCTCAGGATCCCTGGATTTCACCCTAAAACCTCACAGTACTCAAATTTCAGTTACACTTTTGTACACTGATCGTTTACTATTATCAATCCAATCATTTACCAATCAAAGCTGGTAACCACTTGACATCTTTGTGCGCCTTAAATTTTTTAAAACATTTCTGGTCAAATTCTTCAAGATTTTCCACAAAAGTGCTGCTGAAATGCTTAATTCTTTTCTTTCTACGATCAAGCATTTTCTGCGTCAAGTCGTGCCAAGGCCCCTGCTTGTTTCAAAACTTTTCGACAACTCATAAGACTACATCATCATTACCCTGGAAAAACAATGAAGCGAGGGTAGATACATCGTTGACCCTGCCTTTGCACCCGTTCAGGCTGTGATACCAGGCAAGTTGGGAGTCCACCTTTTTC
>KN549474.1:88262-108052 GCA_000797555.1 Oesophagostomum dentatum | reverse complement strand
TACCCCATTGTAAAGTTCGCATGTCTTTGTCTACGAATTTACTGTTCTTGCACATGAGCCAACTAATTTCCTGAACAAATACGTTTCTTTTAGATAATTTTCTGAAAGTAAGCAGTAAAATGAGGGGCCTTCTACTTTTTTTCAGCCCGAAACTTCTACCTCCTGATCTGTCTGAAACGACTTTTGAGCTCTCCATATTTTGCTTTAATCAAGAGTCGATGACAACTTTATTATTTTTTGTTCAAGCTACTTGTAAACCTATTTTTCATGGACTTTCTTCATACATTTCTGCAAAATCTGTCACCGATTGAGATCGACAGTTTTCTCTGAAGTAATACTAATAATGCTGCTTTAATTTTCTATTTTTGGCATCCCTAAATGTGGCTCACTGGAGGCATGAGCAGCTCTTTGGCACACCGGATGAGCGTGGGAAATCAATATACCCGCTTTTCGAACTGCCGGGGTTGCTCCTGTAACTCTGTCCATGAACGAGGGCACTGTTGTTGATCAGTGTAAAGGGTTGCCCACAAAATCTGCGATCCGCTTAAGCTATAGCTAACGTTATCCTCACTAGCACCACCATCTTATCTGAGAAATTATTCATACAGTCAAAGTCTACGATAGGCATGAATCTCTACCTTTTCGTTTTCCGTTACTGGACCGTGGCGCGCTATTGTGCGTAGTGGAATGAATGAATAAATAAATATGAAAGAAACCTAGATCCGAAAAATTGGTACGTAGTTACAGGTGTTCAAAGTTAGCAAAGCACACTGTTATATATTAGGTCGTTGCCAGTCTTTGGACACATAAAGGTGTTTCTTCCAAGCCTTGTTACTCTTAATTTCGAAGATTTAATGATGCTCAAAACCATAGCTACTAACAGCGAGGCCTCTATTTTATTTGGCAATAAGATATTGGACAATTTCTTCCGTCTACAAAATTAACAAATGAAAATAATTTAGGTGTCACTTTTCGGACCTCTCAGTTGCTAATTTTTCTCCGTCTCAGAAAACAAGAGAGCAAATCAGTCAGCCTGATTTTCTGAGAGGCTATGGTCTAGCCTATGCAAAGGAGGGGACGCTTTGGAAACCCAGATTTCCACGATTTTTTAGCACGCCTCATAAGAAAATGTGTGATTTGTGTGCTGCACAGAGAATAAACTTTTCGGTATTTCTCAGGGTACTCCTGAGTCATAGCCATCAAATTAAAAGAGCATTTAGCTCTCTCCTTATAAAGCCGAAGATACTGTGGTAGAGTGGATACCCTCCATTCTAGAATTATTCTGCAGTGTAATTCATTTTTTTGCTGACTTCGCCCTGGGATGTGAGTAATTTCGCTTCTTTTGGACGATTTAATGCGGCAATACTTCTTGAGGTAAGAGGAGCAAGTTCTTTCCAACGGTGGAGGAAAGGTAGTTCAGCGACTACCAGTGACCAAGAATGCCACGAAAAAATTGAAAATCACGTTTGCCTATACCCCACAGCGCGCTGTCATGTAAAGTGAAAAAACTAAGGTTCAATTTTCTAAGGCTTTTCGATTTGGGGGAGAGGGTTCATGGTGACTTGAAAAAGTAGTACTTAGGCCTACGAAATGATGGTTCAGTTGACTGAGAGAATCACAAGCAATATAAAAGCAATGTTCAAATCATACTCAATCGTCGCCCAAGTCAATTCTAATTCTGAAGTTTATACCTAGAAAAGCTGGAAAGCTTGGTTGGAAAGGACCATGGAATCACATGGAATGTATCTTCCTCTACCACAAGGTTTACTTTTCCTCATGATTTGAAAGCTTAAGCGCGTATAAAATTTTTACAACTGAAAGATGCGTTATGTGCATGTCCAGAGTTGTCATTTTTACGGGAGGTCAAGGCAACATAGGTAGAATCTAGCAAGTGGACTAAGATGACAAGGCTTCACTGCATATACATATACCACATAAAAAGAAAAGCAGTAAACAGTCACATTATCAGAAAAAAAAGAAAAATGCTCTTAGTGCTCCAAAGACTTGCAACGACCTAATGGCAGTGAAAATTACTGATAAGTGGCTGCTAATTAGTGTGAAAACATTCCATGCACAAAAAAAACCAAAACCTACAAAGGCCTGGATCCAAGGGTTAGTAAGGGCATGAGTATCGTCTATATGGGTTGGCTGCCATTTCAGCAATAGTTTTCGTCACTGTGAGGCACTGCAGTCTGAAAAGTCTAGGACCCCAATCACTCCTCCATATCTAAAGCTCGGGCTCTAGATTTTTTAGTACGGTACTAAAGAGGGCGTGAGCAACTCGCTCATATGTATGTACCACTTTTACAGTTCAACATTAAGGTGACCTTCCTCATGTGATAACACATCTATGAAATAATAAAAAGAAAAAAAAGAAGTAATTCTGTGTTCAATCGGTCAAAATACTTCTAAAAAAACGTTCTGACCACAGTGTGCTAATGCGATTCTGGATTCAGAACTGAAAAATCTACCTGGTTCGGTATTTTTTCTTGAGAAAACACTAGTACTTCTGAAAGGTGCATAATTGCGAAGCATGAGAATTTTTCAAGAACTCATTGAAACGTTGCTGTGTGGACCACATGCGTAAAAACGTGTTTGTAGGGGAGGTTTTTACGCTGGTTATGAAAAATGTCGTTAATAACTATGCACCAGTATGAAATACTATTAGGGGTGAAATATAGGGAAATATAGGTACTTATCAATTTTTTGTTTCAGCTACACGAGGTTGTTATACCAGTTCTTTATGCGGCTTACGTTTTGGGGGATGTCGCCTTCTTCAGAGCCTAAATGGGAGGTTAACAATAGCACATTATCCGACCAATGCCCCTTCAAACAATCAAACCTATTCGAACAACTCTTTTCAGAGAGCAGTGCTATGCAATGCAAACCACATCAGAATAGTAAGCGTTGCCAAGGAAGCAAAAGTATCGAAGGATTTTATATCACGTCTTAAACTTAATCTTCCTGCTTGTCCTGTCCTATACCTGCTAATAAATGCACGTAAGCTCTCATCACGCGAACTTAACTCTACTGATCCAGCGACATCCAAAGTGATGATGTTAACGCGCTGTACACCAACGTTCCGAACGAATCAGTGATGCAGTAGTCAGCAGCGTAGGAGGGCCAACGGATAGGCTTGGTTGGTTTCTGAATAACATGGGGCAGCTAGTTAAATACATATCAGTCACTTAAACAACGTGCAAGTGCTCCTAAACCGCTTACGAGAAGTCCAGAGCAGTGGTGATTGTTCGGTGGAAATCTATGATGTTAACGCGCTCTACACCAACGTCTGAAAAGACTCAGTGATGCAGGTTGTTGGTGAGCTTTTGAGGAAAATGAAAGAGATGTCAACTGTTATGGGCTTTCAGTCACATGATGAGTTTATGGAAAGTCTGCCTCGAATATTACATTTTTAGATGGTCAAGAAGATATTTTACACAAGTTAGAGGTCTTGTCAAGGGCCAGAGGCTAGCTCCCATCCTTGCTGTTACATTTATGAGCAAAATAGAAATATCTGAAATAGAATATCGTGTATTGATAACCGTTTCATCGTTTGTGCAACACATGCAAAAATCGACAGCTGTTTTGAGCTGCTAAATGAGCAGAACGAATACATGAGGCTTAGCAAGGAAGTTCCTCCTGAACGTTGGAAGGTTCGTTTGTCACAAAGTGGTATCTTAAGCCTACCGACACTTCTGCGTTTCCTCTTCGCTCACCCATCCCAGACGAAAAGGCTATTGTTCGAAACACGCTTCGCGCAGCGTCTACCTTCTGTAGCGGCTCCACAGAAAGAAATAAATCATTAGCTCTGGCAACGAAAATTATTGGATCGAAAGCTTGTCCCGCAGCCCCGTTCCATAACAGATATCAAAGAGTAACGCAGCAGCAAGCAGATCGAATGGGGGATAAAATACCCTTCCTTGTTCCTTTTGTTTCTGACGAACCAACTTTTGGCACCGTTCGACGATGCGTTAGAAGATACGGCCTAGAGAATTCATTGTATTGGACGGAACTCCGTTCGAACAGTTTGAAGCGGTTGCTCGTCAGAAGTAAAATTTATGACCGAGCATGTATGAATCATTGCGTAATTTGCCTGACAGGAAGAAGCGGCGATTGTACGTGCTGCGGTACTGTATATTCGATCTCTTCGTAAGTTGTGGTAGTGAATATATCGGACAAGCAGGTCGTCCTTTGTGTTTAAGAGTTAGAGAAGATCTATATGGCAGAGAAGAATCTCGCACCTCTACTACTAAGGTGCCCATAAGATGCTAAAACGTCAAAATATCGCAAACTTTGACATAAAAGTAAAGATCCTTGCACATGAACAACGAGCAACATCGCCAAAAACACTAGAGGCATTCCGGATACACTCGAAATATCCTGAAGTGAATCGCAAAGAAGAATGTAATCTCTATCAGAGAATCTCTCTATCATGCAGGAACTCGCCCCTTATTCTGACCAAATAAGGAAAGTTCAGTAATTTCTGATAGCACTCACTGCACAGTTTGTCTACTGTCTGCTGTTATGTTGGCAAAGCATTGCTGTCATGAAAAGAGTTCTTCGAATAGGTTTGATTGTTCAAAAGGGCATTGGTCAGATATTGTGCTATCGCTGACTTCCCATTTAGGCTCTGATGAAAGCGACATCCGCCGAAACGTAAGCCGAATAAAGAAGTGATATAACAATCTCGTGTAGCCCAAGCAGAAAATTGATAGGTATCTTTGCAATTGATGCCGAGGTTTATCGACCGACGAGCATTTGAACTGACATATAGGCAGTTATGAAGTGCATGTACGCAGTGCATACGGCGTAATCGACCTCAGTCGTTAAAGTCAGCATTCATGGAAAAATAAATTCTTCGAATTTTTCTACATTTGTTGTCTTATCACCGGTTCTTCGGCAGCTGCAAAAGGAGATAACTCGCAACTTGACATTATCCGAGGAAAAAGCGTAGAAGTAGGAAAAGTTGGCCAGAACTCTCCCTTTTTTCTTGACCGATTTTGACGAAAGCGTTTGTTTTAAATTCGTTTGAATTGGAATAATGGAATTGATTTGGTAGAAATATTCAGCTGGATTGCTTACACAGCATTACCATAGTAGCACTCGCAGTCGATTGTATTGAGCTCTCAGAAATTTATTTTCATGCAACTGCTATGCAGATATGCGCATCGTAAAGGTGGTTCAGAATCAACTCTGTAGAGATTATTGCTGAAATCTGCACTGGAAACGCACACAGTTATTTATATCACTGTTCCCGTTTACTAGACCCTAGGCAAAGAAGCTGCATTCACATATTGCAGGGTAAAGGAGTCATGAACACTTTTTGGTTAGTGATGGACGACGAATCCGACAGCCAGATGAGCGCTGTGGTCTGACTGAATCTTTTGTGCACCGGCTATTCGTTTCGTGAAATCAGTGACATTGTTCACCGTATTTTAGCAGTAAAGTATCTACCAAATATATTTAGCCAGTATCTGATAAGGTCTCACAGACTGCGGCGCAATTTATAGAAATTTTTCCATTTCATTCGGGTTGTTTATTGGATTTTTGCATCATCGCTTTGGTCTGCTGCTGTACTAACAAGGCGCTGGTCCAATCTCTCCTCTTCCTAGCAGCTAGTTTGTATCTATTTGTTTTTGACTGCCTTATCTTCGTATCAGAGGAAAGCGACAGAGAAAATGTTAGTTTCATTGTTTTAGTCGTTGGTCTACTTGGCCGGAAATAGCCGTGAAGTTAAAACACATTATCTTGTGAGTCGTTGCAGGGTAAGAAAACATAAAAGCGAAGGTAATCTATCGTACGTACAGTATCTGAGTCCAAACTTGTGTTACATATACTACTTATTATATGGAAAATCCGCGTGAACAACATCAAATCACATCGACAAACTATACGCAAAGCTAGGATTCCTAGCACTAAAAAAGACGAAGAAAAAGCGGAGCGTTGGGCGGCCACTTATCAAACTTCATTAACGAAGGACGAGAGAGAAAGAATTGTGTCGCTGTGTCACAAGTCGTTGGAGGGCAATATCGTGATTTTGAGGTACATACCACCCTTGTCGGTTCTTCCATTGTAGAGCTCGATAGCGAAGAGTGTCTTCATTTAATCCAGCTTACGCATATCTGTGTTTTATTTGTATAGCAAGCCCAGTCGCGAATCCTGGCAAGCTGTGAGGACACTCAAGGACAGCACCCATGCTCAAAACGTGTCCTGGATTCTCGATCTATTCTGAAAGGCTCAAAAAATGCCTTAAGATATATGAATCTCCGCTAAAAAACCATTTCGGACCAAGAAAGTCGCTCCAGAAAACAAGCTCCGTATGCGATTTAGCAGACGAGCTGTTTATTCCATCGAGCGCTTTCTCAGACAAATCAAATCAAGGTTGCCTTGCGCGGTCCGACCGCGGTGCAACCGCAAAAGTTTTCTGCACTTTTCGAAGAGCCGCACGGAATACGAACCATAAAAGACCCGGAAACGAAACATCTAAGTCCGCCAGCAAGGGCGCACAATTAGCAGACTAAAGTTTTTGGCCCAGAAATATGTAGATCACTGAAGTGACGTCAGTAGATCAGGGGACAACGCGTGGCAGCGCCATCAACGCAGTTTCTTTTACAACTGCCTGTTCTTTTTTCTGTTCTTCTCATGCCGTAAGAGTTCTCTTCAATGAATTTCCTTGTCAAGACCCGTTCTATTGTCGCTTCGTCATATTCATTATCGTTTTGTTCTATGTTCGCTCATATTTACGTAAAACGCTTCTTATTTTCGTTGCGTTCATGTATTTACATTTCGTTCGTATCGTTTCGTTCATGAAGTTTGTACCATTCGCTGTTCTTGAAATTGTGTGTATCTTATCTTTATATCTTATGTTTAGAGATCCTCCCACTTCCGATTTTGTTACGTTAAGGCTAACTAATTTTTGCAGGAGCCATTCATCACTATCGTCCACCGGTACAAAGAACTCGAGTTTCAGAAAATGGCTCTGCTTTCTCCTTACACATGAGTGAAATGTTGCTTTTAATACAACAGAATATTTCAGTGGTAAAATTTCAGGTGCGACGATTCGCTCAGTGACGTTCCCGCCCAACGTAAAGCACCTCTGGACAATCGGAGGATTCGCTCCCTGCTTTAGCTATATAATCGCTTCAAAACTGGAGCTTCTCTTGAACATGAATACCTTTGATCGTTGCGATAAAGTTTGTTGATTCACGCATGTACTAATCTCGCATCTCACATCCCTTATGGTAACGCTGCGGGGAATAAACAGAGTACAATGTGGATTCTCCTGGACATTTGAGGCAAACTTTCCCTGATTTGCGGCATGGAAGCGCACGTTTATCGGTCCTGCACCTCTTTACCTGCGGATGAAAGGATGAACAATGGGGTGCCGGGTCGTTCTGACCGCGTTCAGAATTCCAGACATTTAGGGGACCAAAAGCCCCCAAGCGCGGTCAGAGCGACCACCCTCGCCTGATGCGACCGCTGGAGAACCGCTATTGCCTCATAAATTGTCTGAGTATATACAGCAATCTATCTGTCTCCCCCCCCCCACAAGTTACAACTCATCGCTCCAGTCACAACTTTAAAGTTCTAAAATATACTCACGAATTATTCCACTACTGTACAATGAAGCTACATTTATTTTGCATCTTAAGTGGCTGTCTAGACTTTCGAAAAGAAATGCTGATCAAATAACTTGTGTATGTACACTCTTGTAAGAGATTTTAATGGCATACTACGGTAAACAGAATCGAAGCAGAAAAGGAAGTGCCGACACTAGCTCAACGTGAAGAGACTGCAGAGGAAAACACAGGAAGGAAGCAGAGTTTTTTGCTGCAATTTTGCTGCTCAAAATGCAGCGCAAGTATAAAGTGTAATAGATTTTTGTGGGGGTATAACGCGCTGGAACCCTAGCAGAACTCCAGCACAACTGCAGCAGAGAGACTATGGTTAACGAAGGTTCAGATTTATCCGATAAACGGAGCAGACTCGTTGACTCTAAGGTTAGCGGGATGATAGAGTCGCAGTCAGCAATCAAAATGCTTTACTCCAATGTTAGAACCATCATCGGTTTAAACTAGCGTAAAGTTCATTCCACTAGTTCCTTTATTTGAACAAAAATACGTGTAATTTTGATGAATCTGACGAAGTTTAGCACTACGAACAGCGTTAAACTAATTGTTATTATTGAATAATTGTTAATAAACTAATTGCTTATTATTGAATTCACGTCGACATCTCAAAAGCCAGCGCAAACACGGCCAATATGGAAGAAAACAAGCGATGTAGGAGACTGGAAAATCCCAAAAAGTGCGCAAAAGCGTCCTAGCGCCAGCCTCTCCGATCGCACGGTCTACCTATGAGGCATGCGAGGAGATGGCGGGTTCTGCTTTAATCAGTAACGGAGGCTGCCGGCTAATTTTAGCGAGGAGGCAGGCAACCCGTCATCTCACTGCATGTCTCATATGCAGCCCGCCGCGATCGGACACGGTGACGCGGACAGATTATATCTTACAGAAGAATCTTAGCTTTTATTACCACTCTCAAATTGAGAATCTACGGTGCGCGTCAAAACTATAGACCACCCCCAAAAATCGCCAAAATCGTAACAAATAACATAAGTACGTAGGGTTTCACAATTTTTACTCCTGTATTTACATTTTTATCAAAGTTTGATTCAAAATATACCGCGTCAAAACTATAGACCACCCCTCAGAAAACAGCTGTCAAAGTCATAAATTGAAAATGGTAGTAGTGTAGCCATTTGGTATGAGAAGCAGAAATTTCAGAGAAAGCATATCAGATTAGATCCATCGCAAGACTTTTGTTGCACATGACAACAGTGAAGATTTAAGGTACTAATGTCGCTTGAATGACTGTAATAATTTTCTCTTAACAAAGAACCATTATACAGGTGAGATATGAGGACATGCTTAGAGTTTTTAAGCAGACACCCTAAAATGGTACCTATTGAATTGAAACACCATACATAACAACCCGAAAGGTCTTCCCATCACGACATTACCTATCGTACTGTGATCGCTCCAACAAAGTTTTGCCTTTAGATCTCAGGCAATTCCAAACATATAGTGTTCAAAACCTTGCTAGAGATTAAGCAAACCCTCCTTATAACTGCCACTATCAGGGGACCTTACTTTTGTAAGTTTCAGTTCCGGGAATTCAACTGTGTAAAAAGTCAATCTCATGGACCACTGTAGTTCGCAATTGCATTTGCCTCTGTTTACAAGGTATGCCTAGAAATGAGTGGAAAAAAGTTGTCGGAGGGTTCAGGAAATAAAGAACGGCCTGAACGTCCACTTTCGTTCACTACTGAGATTTACTGGAAAAGAAAAAGAATTATTGCCAGTGGTGTCACGAGCACGCTTTTTTCATAGGTTTCGAAATGGGGCCCTGCTCCTCGTATGTTTTCAACCAGGTTCATGTCGGAGAGAGTGAACCCTGCAGAAGATATCAGTCATCATTAGCACGAGCAATGACTTTTCTGGAAGTATTATCGAAGAATTTACACCATCCAAATTAGCTTTTCGGAAATACACAACCTCTTGTCTTCAAGGATAACACACGCTATGTATCTCTCTTCCTGTTTTCTTGCTTGTGTCGGCATTTACTACCCATAACCTATCTAAATTTTTTCGCTGTCTGACATTTGAGCGGCACAATAGAATTACGGAATTTTTTTAAATGACAAAATATTGGGTTTCACAGCAAATTTTCATAAAATTCTCGAAAAAGCACTCCGCGATCCGGATATTTTAAAGTTTTCAAAGCGCCTTTTACCACCAACACTCGGTCAACTCGGCACTGTAGTTATGTTCCAGTCTAGTCTAGATTTTGAAATTTTATAGGAATATGGTCCATAGTTTTGACGCGGTATATTTTGACTCAAAAATTGGAAAAATTGTAAATACAAGAGCAAAAATGGTGAAGCCTTAAATATAGATGTTATCTGAAATGCTGATTACGATGGTGTAAAGGGCTTCATAGGAAACCCTCGGATTTCTACAGTTTTTGCGATTTTTAGGGGTGGTCTATAATTTTGGCGCGCACCGTATTTATCACGAGTGGTGAATTAGAGCTGCTTATGCTATGTGCAGGTAAGAATATATGTGAATTTTTCACGCAAGAAGGGGAACTGCTCAGATTCCTGGGTGTTCTATATGTAAATGTAGGGGCATTTTCCTACTTCAGAAAGTTAGAGAACCAAGCGTGGAATGCTGTAGAACGAAGAAGAATTTCAGAATTTTGAACGTTACAGTGGCGTTCTCCGCTCAGCATCTAGACGCTGAAATGTTTTATATGCTCTTGGAGTTCTGAATGAGGTTCCTTTTTATAGTGATCACAGGCAAAATTGAGTAGGACCTTTACGGGAGTTGTATCCAATAACCCTTCCGTTCCCTTTCATTATAAACTATAACAACATCGACCCTTCGACTAAGCCCTTATCTAGCCCTTCCAATTTAGCTTCCAAAACTCGCATAAGAAGAAGTTTATGAAAGTCTCGATTTGGAAAAGATGAAAATGCAAAGCTTTATGAATGCAACTTTCAAGGCTGCTCCTCCCAGTATGGCGCTATTAGGGTCCTTGTAACCTCAGATATTCAACATTTTTTGCTGAAACTTCGTCTAGAAGGGTAGACAGCCTAAGTGCGGAATTACGGTAGGTGGTAACAAGCTGATCCGTACAAAATGAGTACAGTAATCGTAATCAGCATTTCAAAAGGCCCTAGTATACAGGTTTTGGGGCCACTCCTAGATTTTGGCCTTCTAAAGAGTGTTTCATAACTATAGGACATCCCAGTTTTTCGCTCTAGAGTATGATTGTGATATTTTCGGAGCTTATAATATTTTATTTGTATTCTTCATTCACAATTACCCCAGAACTCATTTCGTAAATATGCGAGCTCATACCCCATGAATTTTATGATTTTTAAGAGTTTTTTTTTCTGCTGTTTCATAACTATAGGACATCTCTATTAGAAAATAATTTTCACAGTAAAAGCAAATTCGTCAATGAATGTTCGTTTTCAAATTCGTCAATGAAACGTCACCTTATAAATAAGTAAAGGGGAGAGTGTTACTGATTTATTGGCAGTTTTGTCGTTTATTTTGATAAGCCGTGGGAGTTTTGTTGAGATTTTTGCATGGAACTCCATAGACTCTTAAAGAAGACAATTATTTCGGCCCTGGAAATTCCCGAATTTGCTGCCAAGATTTATCTTCATGGTAACGACACCGTCTATTACTCTACAAGTCTGTCCGTCCGGCTTCGCCGGACTTCCAGACTTGCTGGAGTGCTCGCTTCGCTCGCACCTCGTGACTTATTACCGCACGTGTGTACTGGAAACTGCATTGGAAATCCCATCTAAATTACTAAATTATCAATTTTTAGACGATCTGTCTCTTAACAGATTCCGTGTTCTTTCTTCTTGAAACCTTGGCATATCACTTACAAATTGTTTCCTTCTTGCAGAACAGGTTTATTAGGTGGATGCTTTATTTCCTCCCACTCGGCCTGACGTTTCGACCTATTCGTCGTCTTCAGAGGCCTGAAAGCGGTTCGAAGTTTAAAATTTCTTATGTTCAACCCCGCCAAATGTCTAGCCCACCCAGTCGGTTCTCGACGTTCCATCAAGCACGTCATCACGTCCACAACGACGGTCCAGTACTGGTAGCGGATTTCTCCGCTCTGCTGGTGGATGAAGGGTTTTTTGGTCCTTTACCCTGGAGGATTTTGAATGACGTGCTTGATGGAACGTCGAGAAGTGATTGGATGGGCTAGACATTTGGCGGGGTTGAACAGATATTTAAACTTCGAACCGCTTTCAGGCCTCTGAAGACGACGAATAGGTCGAAACGTCAGGCCGTGTGAGAGGAAATAAAGCATCCACCTAATAAACCTGTTCTGCAAGAAGTAAACAATTTGTAAGACGATCTGTCTGTTATGGAACAATAGTTGAGCAATAAAATTAAGATAATTTATCGATTGACATGGGATGGGTTAGTAAGTCGAACTTCTTGAGTATCACTTCGATTCGAAATCGAATAATGCATTATAGGCGCTTTCATGGCCAGTTGTCCAGTATTCCTAACGGCCTCCTGCGCACTGCTGTCGACCTTTTTCACAGCTGTCCCGGTCTCCTACCAGTTTTTCCGGACCACCTGTGCATTGGACCCCACATCCTGCGCAGCGTGGGAGAGGCTGCCTGCGCAGAGCGAGGGCAGCGGATTTGTAGGGGGTTGAGCGTGGTGACAGTTACGAAATTATGAGCCTCTTTTCCTTCCTCCAGATCCTGCACGTCGTTCCCGACCTCCTTCGTATCGGTCCCGATCTCTTGCAGATGGGTTTCGAGATCCTACGGCAGCACAGAAAGAGGCTCCCTGTGCTAAGCGAGGGTGGCGGATCTGCAAGAGATTTGGCATGGTGAGACGCTACGAAACTGGGAGCTTCTTTCCCTCCCTCTGCATCCCGCACAGCAATCGCAACCTCCCGCACATCGGTCGCGACCTCTGGTACTTCCATCCCGACATCTTGCACACCGGTTGTTGGCTAATACACACCTGTCCTGACCTTTACCATTAATCCCGTCCTCCTGCATATAGGTCCGAACATCGGTCTGTCCTCCTACTCAATGAAGCTCCCTGACAGCGTTTCGACCATCTGCACATCGGTGCTGACCTCCTGCGCATGAGCCGAGCTGCCTGCAGTTGAATCCTGCACACCTACTTAAAGTTTCCTGATAGCGCTACCGGTCTATCCTGTGAAGGCCCTATCAACTCTGAAAAGAATCTCCTTGATTCTTGTCTACCACCAACACTGGGACATGAACGTGTCAGCATGTCGAATGCTATCGTAAGTGGCGCAGCCAACTTACTGCAATCTCCCATTTTCTTTAATGGATTTACTTCTCTAGTAAAACAGAAAGTTCAATATCGAATATATTAATATTAGTGAAAACTAAGACACAGTTCGTCTTGTTCTATTTGAAAGCTTTACTGACATGCTGGAAATAAACAAATGTTTGCTTGTCCACGGTGTCATTCATGCGCAAATATGAGGTTTTCATTCTCTTATGCGACTGAAAACAGCTCATATTACAGATTACTGACATCAGTCTATGTATGATTAAAGTTTTTCTATGTTGATCCTGAGCAGTGCCATTCTTTTTCCAAATCCTTCGAAGCCACTTATTTCAATAAACGGGAAACCATGAACTTTCCCTATAAAAGCTAGTTCAGAAGGTAATGCTATCTGACATCAGTACATGCGATGCACCTACTAGGTGCTTATCAGATTTTGGTAAGTGCTCTTTCACTGTTCCATATTCATCTTCTACAGTAAAAACAGACTATTTTGTAGCGCTATTGAACACAGCGCTCGTTGATTAATGAGGCGTGCTAAAACACATTCAGCAGAAATGTACGTATTTTTGCCTGCTTTAATAGTTGGATGTTAACCTTCCGTTTTTAGGAATCTACTGTAAGGAGTACATATGACGTTGCTGCGAAGATAGCCGATATCTTTGTTCTTCTTCTTCTGTTTAACAAATTTGATACGGGGAAGATTATTATATTAGTAATAATTGTAGGTTGCAAGTTTTGCCCTAAAAAACGCCTTTACTTCTCACAGTTATTATATACCTCCTCCTTCCTTTTCACAAGTTAATTTGAACACACCGCTGGGTTTCGAAACATTCCTCATTTTCTTACGAGGCTTTGAGGGATGTGAGGCCCTATGAAGTACGAAGCTTTATAAAGGTCGATGAATTCTGCAGAAGCTTAATAGATCAAACGGTTTAGCTTGGATGGAATCCTCGCGTTAGCTTCTGAGAACAGGAACTTCCTCCTTCACAACGCAAAAACGTATTTGTTTATTGTATTTATTTGTTTACTCAGTTAAACCACCACCCACCTGACGTTTCTGTAATTTTTCTGTAGTCTAAAATTTCAGTTAACAGCGTTCAACATTTGCGATGCTATAGACTGGAATATTGGTGTGATTATACCGAAAGGAAACAAATCCTATGCGGAAACAATCGCCTACGAAACAAACGCTGCTGCACTGCAGATCGGACTCGAAGCAATTCAAAAGCAACAGCTCCTGCACGGCTTCGATATCAAGTTAGCATAAAGCTAAGCTTGGCAACTGTTGTTTACGGCTGCACAGTGCAAGCAAATGAAAAATCTAGTTTCATCTACATGGGGAGCAACTGTGACGATATTCAAAATGCCGGTGCTGCAGCAGAGTTAATCTTCAATTACAACGTATCGGCCATTATTGGACCGGCATGCATTCAAGGTATTAAGGTACAATCCTTACTTTTCACTAAAACTACGTTTATCCTCTCTTTTAGCAATTCAGGCCATTGCTCCATTAGCAACCTACTACAACATAGCTACTTTTGCCTGGGGTCTGGCCACATCTAGCAGAACTATGCTAACCAAGTATTCTTCTATGGTGCCGTTCACTGCAACAGGGCGACAGTGAGTCGAACATCAGTTTGATCAAGGCATCCCTTGATCACCTTACTTTTCAGCTATGGTTTGGCCTTTCTTGAATTAGTCCGTCATTTCCACTGGGAACAGTTTGCCTATATTCACTACGACCAAAAGTGCGAGGACCTTAAGGATGAGCTAACCGTGTGTTTCCTACATAACCTGTTCTTTCAATAGCGAGCAACTCGTGGTGATATTCCGCTGAAATGAGATATTTAAAAGAAATCATACTAGTTTGCCTTACATTAAAAAACTGCCTCGTTCCCTTGTTTGGGTCGGAAATCGTCCACGTCTAATTTTGTCGCACACGCATGGAGCTCCTTTCCTAAGTTCCTGCTTAGTTGAAGCGAGGGAAGTAACTTTACAAAAATTCATCTTAACATATGCGATGACTAATTTCAGTCTTCGTTATTTCTTGGTGTCAAAAAAATCGACGCTGTGAAATGCCCATTCAGACGAGTTTCGACGTAATCCGTTTCCTTCTCATGCCACTTGTTGAAACCGAATTTTTCTTTAGTACGCAGATATTTGTACTGAAAAAAAACCATTTCTAAAAAAATTATTTCCGAAATGTTAGACTTTCTTTGGCAGGTCTTTTTCCACAAATCAGTCACAATTAGTGGGGTATTGCAAAAGATACATATTTCGAATTGCTGGAAATCATATGAGCACATAAATCTATTGTTGTACCTTTCTTATAACCTTGTCTTGAGCTGTAATCTAATTAAGCATACACTTATCCTAGCAGTAATAGTCTAGTGAGAAGCACTCTTCCTCTTTAGAAAGAATAACAGCGAAATTATTTGAAAAGGAACTAAAAATTACGATTATCCTTACCCTGTTCTCCAGCATAACTCATCCCTCAAAAAAAATACCAGCATAGTTCGCTTTGCGGCCCACATCGCTTCACAAGCATCGTTTTCCTTCCCAAGCTCATCTGTTTTTGAAAACTTTTTCTATTGATTCTCTCCACCTTCAAGACAAACCACTGCAAATAGGCAACAAAACTAGGCCGAAAACTGCCGTTTTGGACCATTTCAATCCAACAATGGTACGATCAGAACATGGGTGTCTGGACAGATAATGTGGACAACACAAAAAATATCTTTGTTCCTCTCGTGGACGTTAGCACTATATAGCTTCTGCAGAGTTTTTGATTTAAACAAACTACAACTAGGGTAAAAGCTCACCCTCCCCCTTTCCTTCCCGTTAGGTAACTCGATAGTCCCATCTCATGAGAGTCGTATGCCTCTAACGTCTCGTCCATTTGTTCAATTTAAAGTTACCTCATATGCTTTGAGGCTAACATTATGAAGGTTATGCGCTTCCAAATACGAAATGCACTTAAAATGACGACCCAGGGGAAGCTACAGTACCCGATAAGGTTGTCAACGTCTAGTCCTTTGGTCGTAACTCTTTTCAATGTTGCCCATTCCGCTGGAATTTTTATGGTACTACCGTACTAGAGTAGCAATATACTAGGTTGAGGAGTAACTTCGTAGCGTTTTCTCAGAAGAGTTTGGTTTCATTTAAGCGAATTGCTCTTTGTTTGACAAGCTGTTTGTATTCATTATGAAGTACTTTTTCTGCTCTATAAAATTCGTTATTTGTTTTTTAAAGAATAACCTAGTTTTATGTTATTTTTAAGCTTAAAAATAGAATACCCAGGAGGCAAAAATCAGCATTTTCGACATCTGCTCTTCTTCGCATTTCGTGGGGGTCAAAAGAAAACAGTCGAAGCAACCCGGGATATTTGCGAGATGTACGGCGAAGGTGCCGTAGGTGAGCCTACAGCTCGGAAATGGTTTGCGAAGTTCAAGAACGGCGACTGTGACCTCGACGACAGCCACCCCCTCCCCCTAGAGGAAGCCCTTTCGACGAAGAGCGTCTCAAGAAACTTTTAGAAGAGAAGGCCGCAGGTCGAGAGGTCGTAAATAACACTGGCGAATACGCAATTGATTACGTATTGTTAGAATTATTGTTTTTGGTTAAGTGAAACTTTTTGAAAAAAAAACTCTACGAACTTATTCCTGAACCAAGTACAAAACTTATAGCGGCTAGTAATTGATTTTTGGGGATTAAAAAACGATCTATACTGCTGAAAATAACC
This sequence comes from Oesophagostomum dentatum, assembly GCA_000797555.1. Lineage (NCBI taxonomy): Eukaryota > Metazoa > Nematoda > Chromadorea > Rhabditida > Strongylidae > Oesophagostomum > Oesophagostomum dentatum. The sequence continues at coordinate 91,432 of KN549474.1, read as the reverse complement.
ATTCTGAGTCATATGATTTCCTCGACGACAGCCCGTCGAAAATTAGCTAATTAGTAATCGTTTGGATAAAGGGCTAGTCCTTGGTATTCAAGCTTATTCCACAAAGGTCCAAGCCAACCAGCAGCTGGTGGCGACAGAAGAAACACATTTAGTTAGCTTTTCCACTTTTGGATGACAATAGGTGCATTTGATGGAGAGATGGAAGGTTTGGATGGGCTAGCTGTGAAGTATTTCTTCGATAGACTTCGCATAATATGAAAATAAGACAGTAGCAACGTAAATCGTACCAGCACGTCTCTCTCTCACCGACCTTGACCCTTCCAGGTGTACTTTCGGGTTTCATCATTTCCCTGAAATGCGGACGCAGACATCGTTTGCGGATCTCCCCGCTCCAGGTAAAAACTCTCGAAGAAAGTTTGCCCAGATTCTGGTGAACTATACGATCATGACGCACGACGCTATACTTTCATTTTTGTATCATGCGAAGTCTGTCGACGCAGTGTTTTCAGCGAGCCTATTCTGCATCTTTTATCTCTCCAGAAAACGCAGATGGGCGATCTGTTGGTGCCCAAGTGTCGAAATGCTCAGTAAGTGTGTTTGTTCTGTCTCCACCACTGCTGATCAGCTTGGACTTTTATGGAGTAAGCCCTTTTTTAATCCAGAGGGCTCCTATTGATATGTATCTATTGATTCTTGGTGGGCTACCGTCGCAAAAATCATAGAGCCCAACATATCTATTTTCAGCAATAACGATGAAAAAATTTAAACTTTGAAAGGCGAGATCAACTGCCACCACAAATTTTCTATATTACTACTCTGTTCTGATAATTCATGATAATGATGCAAGTATTTTAACGGAATTAGACAACATTGGGACGATTTATGGCTAAAAAAAAAAACAAAAAATGATAACATTTTGGTTGGCACTGCAACCGACCGATAGCAGCTATCTGTGGTCCAAGGATGTTCTGGCATTATTAGTTTGCTTGGTTCATAGAACCACTTTAGATGATTTCTTTGAAAACAATGACTGGATGGAGAAAATAGCATAACAGTATCACACAAATAACTTTTTGAATCACAATAGAAGGAACAATATGGAAAATACTCAAATGACCTGAACTTGTTTTCTTCAGATCAAAATGAGCACTCCTAAGATCCATTCAGGGCATTACTGAAGCAAAAGGGTACCACGTCAAACGCACTTCTCTCCCTTTTTGTCTTCCTCGTCGTTGTCCACTCGTCCGAAAATGAACGTAAATGCAGCTACAGTTTGCATGGCCTCTTCACTCTATATCTATATGCTGGCTGTATAGGCCAACTTAGTGGACCGGCTAAAGGCTAAATTTTTTGCCGTAACCTTCTCCAATCTTTCACAGTCCCCATGATATTTTTATGGAGCCATCGTAGCTGCCTAATAGTGCCGAATGCACATGGTAGCCTTGTTCCTTATTTAGAATTTCTTTAAAAAACTTTTGTGATCGATATTGCTGGATGCAGATATTCTGAGCCCTACGATTTTTGCGACGATAGTATTCCACCGAAGACCGAGCTGACTATCAACGATGACAGTAGAATAAATAGACTTTCCTGAAACCTTGAATATATAAGAATGATCAATTTTGAATCACTGTGTAGACGGATTTCGTGTAACGCGAAGAGTTGGCACTACTCAGTCACGAGATTAGTGGAAAAAGTTAGCACATATTTCTCATTATCATTTACATCCCTTGGGGAGTCTGCCTAGTGTTGGACGTCATTGCAAGTCGCCGCACTCGAGAAGAAACGCTTAAGAAAATTTGCTCATCAGTCTGACAAGGGGGAGGGGCAAAACGAAGTAGATGCTAGTGCTGATTCTGCCAGTCAAGTCCCGCAAAAGCGATGTCCTCGCAGAACTAATTATACATTTCTGCTTTTCGATAACGAATAAAGGACATGTCTAGCGCTGGACCTATGGGATGGTTCATCAGATTCACGAGTAAGTTTCTTCAAGGATCTTAACTCGAGTGTAGCGACTTGCAGGCCGTCTGAGAGTGCACGCGTATAAGCCCTTCATAGAAGTGAAGAATTCGAGAACACACAAGGATGTTGAGGACGGTGAAAGAAACATACTCTCTATTGGTACGAATAAAGTTACTATTGTTACATTTTATTCCTTGTCCACAGACGCAAAGCTTCAGAATCAGTCCTACCTGGATCTTCCACGTCTTCAAAAAACGCTGATGAACAACTTCTTGCTTCTGGAGTATTGAAAACTGTGACTGTTTCTGTCGCCATCACTGGTGATTTGCTCGGACTATCATGTAGTATGCTTAAATAATAATAATATCCTATAATAATATGAAACACTAGCTTCCTTTTGACCAGCCGGCTAACTCAGGTAACGATTTATCAGTTTCTGATGGATGCAACGTTTCTTCGCAAAAACCGAAGAGATTAGAACAGCGGTCGAAAAAGCGACATCAACAGCTACAAACTTTCTCCACTACTACCCTGCTAAGATAGTCCCATGAAAATTCAAGCTGGACTGGATAACACTGGCAAGAGTTACGATCGAAAATCAAAAGTTGCCAACGTTTTGGCGGGTACTATTCAAAGGAAAAGCGGCGAGTACTGAGCGATTCTGCAATTACATAACTGTTATCTATGGTGATTCGTTTCGTTGGAATTTAAAGGCAACCTTCGTCTCCAAAAAGGTTATCGAGAAATTATGATATGTGCTATTGTAGAGGAGCTGTAGAGGAGCATCTTCCTAGCTATTATGCTGGGAACATGCTGCTCTACATCTCAACCAAGTTGGAACGGCTCTAATAAGCTCTAATTTCCGAAAAAGGGAGCGGAGTCTTCTTTAGCTAAAGTACGAGTGTATACACCGAAAGTTGTACCAAAACGTGAATGAAGTTGTTTCTCAGAGTTTATTCTGTATCAGCATGTTCTCACTGAGCTGGACACGTACGTCAGCTGAGTAAAACCGCCTTTTTGGAAGTTAGAGCTTATCATGGCGGCTCAAGCTATGCAGTGATGTAGAGAAGCGTGTTCCCAACATCCAAACCATAATAGCTCAATGACCTTTTTGAGGCCGAATGCTGCCTTCAAAGGGCAAAAAGCAGCTAGTAATTCATAGACCATTTTTCAAAGAAAAAGCTCTTCCTATCGCATAAACGTACCTT
>KN549474.1:31905-46393 GCA_000797555.1 Oesophagostomum dentatum | reverse complement strand
ACTCTTGTCCTCTTTGGTGTTCCCTATGAGGGACACCAAAGAGGACAAGAGTGAAGCAATCATACCAATACATGGCGAATTCAGAACTTCGTGCGCCCAGCCAAAATGTTCTTCACACTATCGGTCTGCCCCCTCAGCCTGGCATGGGTGACAGTGGTCATCGGACTGCAAGGTATAACGGAAGCTCATTTTCCGCCAAGAGGCCCAGTCTGTGCAGTATTTCGAAATCTTACCTAGCATTGTGCAAGCTAACTGGCTGTTCTATCGCACTGGCAGTATGTCGCTTGTCAGCGCTAATCCTGAAGGTATGGTCTGTATTGAAAGCCAAGCACGCCTTGGCAACGCTGTTTGGGGTGAGAGAAAAAGTCATCTTAACTATCCGACATTGGCCTTGTCTCAGCGTCTTGCACACCGAGCCCTGTTGTTCAGTTGCTCTTGTAGGATTATTTAACTCAAATAATTGTTCCTGATTGCGCTAGCAGTATTTTTGAACCTTAAAAGTTAAGCAAGCTTTGGTTGAAAAGAGATAACATTTTAAACGTGGTTCTAATACCAGTTCTTAAGTGCTGGTCTTTATTTTTTAACGCTTTAAAAATTCTGCAACCAAATTTGACCCCTCCCCACCCTCCCAGCCCTGCCCCTTTTCATGCTGAGCGGAAGAGGAGGGGAAGGGGCACCCTCCTCTTCCGCTCAGCATGAAAAGGGGCAGGGCTGGGAGAGTGGTGACGGGGTTCTTTTTTTCTCAGTTCTTTTTTTCCAGAAGAAAATTTTGTGACCGTCAGTGCTAGGAAGTGACACCACTGTTTGAGAGCAGTTCCAAGGAGACTTTTTCTTCTATGTGAGATCTGTCGGTAGAAGAAGTAAGGTGAAGAAATTTCTGCTGTGCCCGCGAAGGCTAACAAATCAGCGAAGTACTTCCGCGGAGTAGTCCCGACGCGCTGGTAGCTTACCCAGGCAAAAGTAAATCAGAGACAGAGTAAAGCTTATGATGTGTCAGGGGGCCCGAAGTCGACCCGTTTTCCCAGGTAACCCCCAAGAAGACCCCCCCCCCTTAGTAATAACTGCAGATAGGAATGATGTTTATGGTGGTGGTAGCGAATTTTGTACAGTGAACACAATTAACAAATAATTTAATTCAACTGCGTTTTTTTACAACGAAAGTTGTTTTTGTAAGGTGGAGTTATTTTCTAGATAGTACAGCTTCTGTAATTTCGTAATTTCGGTAGCGAGGTGAGAAGCAGATCTGTGTAAACGGCAGATGGGCATGCACTGACCGGTGTTTCGTTTCAGAGGTTACAGAATAAGTAATTATCTTGGTAATAGAAGCGGAACATGCGTAGATGATAAGTGTCATGACCTCTTAGGGGAATCCCCCCCCCCTATGTATCCCGGAGATATCTTATCCGCCAAGGCAGGGAGATGGCAACGCAAGGTACGAATAGTTGTAACGTCAATACTGTGCCAAAATAAATGATACATGAAGGTAGTGACCTCGGAAGTTCGATCCCCGTTGGAGCCAATTTTTTGCAAGAAATGAAAGTGACAGAAAATCACACAGAGTTAGTCAGTAGCACGAAGTAATTATTGATAATAAAAGTTTTAATTCAAAAAGGAAAAAAGAGAAAATAGGGGATTTTAAAGTGTTGAAAAAGCTTGAAGGTATGTCAATCTAAAAGTTGAATAACCTCGTATCATTTGATAGTACACGATTCATTTTGAAAGTATGGTGTATATGAGGGGAAATATCCAGTCAAAATAAGGGTGCCATCAACAAGTAAGAAAAGCAAAATTCCCTAAAACATCGGTTACTCTTCGGTTATTGAACTTCTTTAGAAACTATGTTTTTGTTTTCCGAAGGTATGACCTACTTACTGCATTTCGTAATAAAAGAAAAGGCTTTGTCACACGTGAGGAAAGTTGATGTGGCACAACTCCAAAATAAGGGGCCTGTCACATCAACACTAGTGGGGTGCCACATCAATTTTTCTCAGAAACAGAAAGTATGACAGGGAAACCGCGTGCAGTAATACAAGATGGGCAGAGGATTGTTCAGGCTAATTCTTGTGCTGTCGACACGAAAAATACATGCCCACGAGGCGACCGCGTTGCACGTGTGGCGTCTCTCAAAATCCAGTGATCTCTCTAGCCCTGCCTTCTTTGCGTCTCCAGCATAGAACTTCTGCCTTCCCATCACGCTCGCCTGCGTCCGTAGAAAGCGAAAAATTAGGCTTTTTGAATAGAAAAAATGCTTCCGAAGGTTTTCTTTTCATATGGAGATAACAAGCAACAAAATCTCTGTGCTTCTCATGCATCGAATATGTGTAATATGAGTAAAAATGACAATTCTCCCGTCTGCAAAAATTTTCGGTGCTTCGGAGATCGATCATTGAAGAGGCAAAACCGCTGTCCACCACACAATACGTCCTTCTGTCACATTTCTTTTTCCCCATATATAATGAAGTGTTTTCGAGATTTAAAATTTAGGAGATTTAGAGAGGAGATTTAAAATTCTCGGCTCAAAAGTCATTTTAACCGAGAAAATCGCTCCAGAAGATTCTGCAACTTCGCGCAAGTTTTCTATTTTGCCTCACGTTTTCTCTAAGAGTTGCTTGTCGCCTTAACCACTACGAAACGAAGGATTCCTGCAATCCACTCATACGCAGTGGTTACAGCGCCTTAAGTAGTGTGCAAAACTAAGAATCGCGAAATCGCGGAAAAGTTTCCTTCGTTGGTGCTAAATGACTTTTGAGTCGAGAAATTTGAATCTTAACCCAAACCTTTGAGTTCTTTTTCCGGAATTCATCGAGAACACGGGTAGCGCTCCGAAAATAGGTGCTACCTTTAGGACTTCTAAGAATAAAGGCGAGACAAAAACATTTTCTACTGTAACAGGACTCTTTCTTTGAGACTGAGCTCTCAAGACCTGTCAAGGAGAGGGATTGGTGCCGAACTGATATAGAACATACTTCATATTTCAAGCCTTCACGAGACTGTTTATTTCGGCACGTTTGCTGAAACAGTCATGGTTGACACAAACGATGGCTGTTTCAGACAAGCTTTACATCGCGCCGGAGTTGCTGCGAGAGCCGAAACCAGGTGGCACAAAGGAAGGAGATATGTACAGTTTTGCCATAATCTGCTCGGAACTCATCGGAGGCACATCCGCGTGGGATATGGAAAACCGCAGCGAAGACACTGAAGGTTCCCAGGTTTCCTTTTTCAGACGCTTCTCCGCTTTACCCATCGTAAAAATTGAAGCAATTCCCTGTTCTTATATAATATCTGCATTTATTCCTATTCAGATATTCTCTATATGGTAAAGAAAGGAGGCAGAAGAATAGTGAGACCCGAACTGAGTCCCGATCCGTCGTTGGAAATCAAATCCGATTTGGTGACACATTTATTGCATTTCACTCAAATGGATGTTTGTATAGTTTTTTTTCTTTCGAGTTTATAGTTCAAGCAGAGGAAAATAGTCCGCCTTATACAAGTTTGACTTCAACCCTTTCGCGAAATGGCGTGTTTCGAAAAATTTCTGCGTAGGACAAGCTGACGACGACATTTACGACTGCTTGAAAGGGCTACTCATTAAAAGAGCGAACGATGCCAGCCGATACTTCATCCAGGGTCAACTGTAAAAGTGTGGCACATTTTTCAAATTTCGACCCCCCCCCGTCTCATCCCCACCCTCCCTAACCTCAGCTGATTCTGTACGGAGCAACATCACGTCCCTCCTTTTACACTTTACTAGATGACAGCCATTACTTGCAAACTCAGGAGTTTTCACAGCAGCTATTTCGGAAGATAAGGCAGAAATGGTACGATGGTAAGTAACTAGCGTGTTAAAGCTCAAAAAGAACGCTATGGAAACCTATTAGACCAACACTAATACCAGCCATCATTTTCGCGCAGCTCGGCGTGTAATACAGGGTGCGCATTAATTACCAGCACAGATGTATTGCAGCGCCAAATGGTCATAGTGAAACGGATTTTCACAGTATCGTAAGGATGGTTTGCTAGGACCTCTCCAAAGATTAAGCCGCTAGTAGCATTCGGATTGTCTACCAAAGGGATGAAAAATCAAATGAAGAGCCTCTTTAGTTTAGTTGCTTGTGACACGCAGGTAGTTCTTAATCTAAACAATTCTAGTTTTTCAGAAAAACAAGTCTAGAACACTTCTTGCAATAGGTGATGCTTCGCCCTTTCGAATGGTATATAACATTCAGAGAAGAGCCTGAAATTTTGGAGAACTGCGGGGATTTTTCTCATATGCACGAAATTCGGATGACAATTTCTGTCCGCTCGACACCGAGGAGCATTGAATTGTGCTGCACTATATAAGTGCGATTTTTCGTACTTCCATGATTTCTAGTTGTGAAAGGTCTGTGCACGTTTTTTGGAAAGTTTCACACGAAATCGTTCCATCGTCTTTATTCAGTGGCTCGCTAAGCAAGAAAATCTCCAGGCACGCATGTGAACCACAAGAATATTCGGATATCTCACCATTTCAACAGTTTCATCTTCCCAAAATCGTACACTGGAACAATGAAGGGTTCCTTCTCTCTATCAAGCATGGAAGCTTAAATTCATTGAGAATCGTTCTAATGAATGTTAAAGGCAGCACCAACTCTCAGAACGGCTTCTGAGTTCTCGATCTATTCCGAAAGACGAACTCAAAAATGGGTTAAGGTTCAAATTTCACGGCTTAGAACTCATTCCTGACCGAGAAATCCGCTCCAAAAGACTCGTCCGCGATCTTGTGGACGAGTTCTCCATTTCGTCGCGCTCTTTCTGTTGGAGTCGCCTACCGCCTCAACCGCGAGGACATAGAAAGCTTGTACAACTCTACCCATACCAAAGGTTGTAGCGCTCTAACTAGTGTGGAAAATAAGGTGGCAGGACAACTCGTCCCCGCATCCTTCGTAACTAGTCCACCAAGTACCCGATGTTTCGGCCGTTTTCTCCCCAACAAGCAGCTTACCGGTGCTCTTACTTTGGCTTTTGGCTATTCAGCCACCGAGGTTTCATAAAGTACCTAAATCTCGAAATCCATTTTTAGAGTGGGTGCTGCCTTTAAGAAATATTGGACAGCCACTAGGCCGGTTACCACTTTGACAATGGAGTCCAGGATCGTCTCAACCTTCTTGTGTGTTCCTGTGGCAACTGATTCAAATATCGCTGGCTGTTTATTCTTCGGGAAGGTCATAGCAAACAATCTGTTTATCAACTTATTTGCGAATCTGCTTCACTGTGTTTATTATATACTGCGAAATCTGTGCAGGTAATTAATGCGCACCCTGTAGAGTGGCCTCCGTACACCGCATACGATGCAATATACTTGACGCCTCTTTTTTTCGAAAAACGCCATAAGTAGCCTATAAAAAACTTTGTTAAGTACTGAAAAGGTCGGGTTTTTTGAACTGGTGAACTTTCGAACTATCATAACATGTACTAGAAGGAGTTTCCATCTAAACCTGACAAAAAACAAGGCCATCGTCGTTGCCTTTTTCTAGGATTTAGTTAGCCGTAACAGTATCCTAATTTAGCCGTGACAGTCATGGCTAAATTGGGGTAGTGGCACGGCTAACTCGACCTAAGGTAAAGGAGTCGATGTTAGCTTTCTTTCTGCTGAAGTTTAGAACAAAACCTCTTGTCAAACATATTGTGATATGAATTGCAGAAATTCGCCCTTTTCTTAGATATCCATCCTCAAAGCTTGTCAACCCTGAGCCGTCGCGTGTACATGTCAGGACCAATCCCAGGGCTTCCAAGCGTAATTTTTCTTAATAGATTTTGAGAACAAAGACTACTCAATCAGCCGAGTACGAGAATACCATGCATGTTTCACTTTAGCAGATTTTTGTCAGTCATATAATGAGTTAAGCGTCAGTCTTAAAACCAGGATATGGACATAGTTTGATGAGCTGAGCAGGAACATAGTATTTTCCTTGTAGCTTGATGTCGTAGTATAAAGTTACGGTGGCTACATTCAAAGCGAATTCTAAAACCGATAGGTAAAGACAGAATTTGTCAACATAGGTAGATCATCTGCTGATTATTCTTGTACGCTGTATATAATGGCATTGCGATTTACTGCCAAGGGAAACTATAATCGTGCACATGAGTTACTTCTAATTTGTTACAAATTTAAGTCCCGTGAATGTCCTCATTGTGACCCTCCCCCTTCACTCGACCTCCTCATCTTCTACCTTGTTCCCTGGTTCGACCCCCTGCCGTGCCTGTCACGGCGCAAGGTTGACCCTGGCTTCATCGCTTTTTTTCTTGAATGTGCGAGAAGTATGTGTATCGCTCAGAAAATGATATGAAACACTAAAGTGACAACTGTTGAATGGTAGTAGTGGTGAAATCAAAGGGGAGTTGATTGATCAAGTAAAACAGCAATAAAATTCTCAAAATTCTTGTAGCTTTAGGCAACTTGAAAGTGCACGGTTTATTTCCAGCTTTTCGCGGGCGTGCTGATCTACTTTAGAAAAGCATGCACGCAGACTTCAACAATCGCTAGACAATTTATTGCCCTTGCAAATAAATGATACATAAGCGGCTAAGTTTCTCTCCACCAAAAAAGAAGCATTCTTCGGTCGTGGAATGTACAGCATGTATCATGGGAAGGTTAAAGCAAACTAAAATAAAAATTCGCAAGAAGTGAAAATGCTGGGCCAATTATTAGGTTGGGTCGAAAGTCCTGCACCAAAAATAACATTCTATACAAGTCAACCCGTGAGTCGCTTCGCGGCTCCTAATCCAGTGCGCAGTTAGCTTTTGGCGATTGGCGATTGGTTTTCTGAATCAGCTTCCGGTTATCTGCCAATCCATATACATATCACCCCACCACTGCGCGTTTCGAAGTTAGCAATTTTTTGATCGATTACCCATCGATGGGCCGGTAATCGTCTGATTTTCTGGATCGGCTTTCGATTATTCCTTTCTCCGTGCATGCTGTTGCAACGCTATGATATGGGTAAATTGTCGACTTATCGACCAGTTGGATCGGTGGATCAACAGCCGAAGGCGTCGACCTATATACATTTTGCTTCAGCACTATGAAATCGGCACATTATTGATTTATTGATCAATTATTGATCGATGGACCAACATCGAGTCATTTTTCTGACTCGGCTTTCGATTATGTACCGATCCATGCACATATTGCCGCATCACTGCGAAGTCGGTACATTATCGATTTATTGATCGACTATCGATCGATTATCGATTTGACGTACCGATTTTCCGAATCAGCTTTCAATGAGCTATCGATCGATATGCACATGGTTATCCGTGCCTATTTGATCCGTTCTCCAGGACTGGGAGGATTGGCCAGCCAATCTTCAACATGGACACACGGACGCACATACGCACGGACGCATAAGCCTTTTATTATATAGGATCATCGATCGATGGACCAACGCCGGGTGACGTTTCTGAATCAGCTTTCGATTATGCGTCGATCCATATACCAGTGGCGGTCGCAGAAAATTTTTTCGGGGGAGGGGGAGGAGGCGCCCCCTCTCAAACCAAAAGTGAGCGGGGCTGGGGCGGGGCGAAGGAAAAATCGATTGTACAATTTTCAAATTTTTTTTAATTTTTAAAAATAAAAAATCGATATTTTCAATTAATAATTAAAATTATTTTCAAAAATTTTACTAGCTTTCAATTTTTTCTGGCCTCTGGACAACTTTCAAAAATTTTCGACACACACACGCTTACCACTGCTCCAAAGCTATTGAATCCATGCTCGCGCACCTTTATATATGCCTTTGGTGATCATCGAGAAGCTTCTACGAGGTCCCCATATACGTTTGAAAATTTTAGGATTTCTTCAAAAATTTTAAACTTTCTACTCAGCCTAATATTTGTGTGCGCCTCAACATTGAGCCACGCTATCGCATGTAGTCAAAACAGCGCGGGGCGGCTCAGCGAGAGCCGCATTGTCGCGAAAGATTTAAAATGGTTCGGAATTCTCTATGACTATTGTACGGAAGCTATGATAGCGCACACTTCACTTCGAGGACGGTTACGCTATCAAACGTAATACAATGAAAGAACTTTTTTCCCACCTTCCAATAGTGAAAAACTTCTCTTTACATGTCTTGTGGGGAGAATGCGTACGCCTCATTTTGCAGCTGTCGGATGCAAAAGTATTAGAACTTGCTACGAATATACTCCGGGACAGTAGCTTCCACTTCGTCCCATAGCTAACTCAGAGCGCAGTACCTGCTTAATAAATGGTCCCCTAAAACAATGCCCAAGTTCTATCAAAGGAGAACATGGAACTTACTTCAAAAAATTCGTGCACCGCCAACATTGTTCTCCCTAGTGCGCGGAGCAGTATCACTCCGTCAGAAAGTTGTCATCACGCGACAATCGCTGATCTCTTCCTCACACGCTGTCGAGCCGCCGACCTTCTAGCTCGCTTCATTACGAATAAGAAGATAGGATCAGTATGCTGTTCACCAGAGGGTCCCCTAAAAATTACCTGTGCTGTAGGCTCCATGGTATCGACGCGACGCAACAGTCTGCACCATACCGCATTATTGTGATTCAACCCTCTCACATCTGAGGGTAAATGAATTTTCAGGAAGAAGGGAGTGTTGAGTATAAGTATTAATTTGATTCGTATAGATCCGCCATTTGTGTTGACGCATTTTTGTTAGTGGAAATTGGCGCTCTGTCTACACTGTTTTATGAAAACGTTCTTGTCTCTTTAGTTTATAAAAACATATGTCGAAACTCATGTCCATATTCGCCGTCTTATGCTTTACTATTACGAGAAATGATGGAAGAATACGCGATCTCAACGATCTTTTTTGCGAGACATTTAGCAAAAGACAATGTCGGAAGTGGTTTACTCACCTCAAATCAGGCGACACCAGCTTGGACGACCACCCATGAAGAGGATGACCTTCGGATTTCGACGAATAATCACTTCTGGTAACCATCGAAGAGTAGAAAAGCACGACAAACTGAGTACTGGTCGAAGAATTCAATGTCAGCCAAGCAACGAACGTCCATAGGCTGAAGAAAAACAGCAACTGCTGTGTCTGTCTTTCTCCTTAATAAAATTATTTTAATAACAGCGAAAAATTATGAATCGACCTAAGAGCAGCAGCAGATTTTGTGGCGTGATTGACCTCTCAGCTGCACAAGGGCTCGTTTCATTTTATTTTCTCGGCCTTCGTTTTTGAAGAAAGACAGTCACACCTTTGTGCCTACTGGATAAAGCCGACTTTTGCACCAAGAACTCGCTTCCTTGGAGATAAGTGTGACGAAGCTAAATCGTATATACCCTCTGTCTCACTTCGAGAAAAGAAGTCGAGTAGGACGGTAATCGGAGCGGGGCAGTCGACGAGGCCAGTCGCAGCGCGGGCAAATCTGGCCGGGAACCAGATTGGTCGACCGATAGAAGAACGCGGATTGCTGGAGTATTGGGTCCCGACCAGAGTTTACAGCGCCGCGACTGCCGTGCCGACTGTCTCGCGTTGACTGCCGTTCTAGACGACATCCTATCACGAAATGAGACAGAGGGTACTCTCGGTCATATAATGACAGCACCTTTGTACTGAAGTTTCTGGGCAAAAATGACCATTAGCAACTTTAAAAACCAACCAAAAAGAATCTAATGAATGACGCATATACTCATTAGGGTGGCATCCTTATTCTCCATTTCCCTGTCGTGCTGATGTCAAATACTTCCAAATAGCAAGAAAAGCTTTAAGAAAGTATATCATACTTTTCGCATATGTTACTTCTAAAATTTACTTGGGGTATTTTGCAATGCCGCTTGTATGGCAAAAAAAGGTTTAGTTTACAGAAATATACACTCTTCTGAGAGAATGTACATGGTCTCTAGAATCATGTAGCTTTTGTGAAACGGAAGACCATGGCTAATATTTTCGTAGGCTCCTCAAATCATGCTGTTTCCAGATCCATATGGTGCGCGACTGTTGGGAAGAAGAGCCAGCGAGCAGGCTAACAATACACGACGTCCGAAATGTGTTGAAAGGATATTGTGGGAAAAAGTAAGATATACGCCTTCATTACTGCTTCTTGTATTTCCGTCTTCCTCACAGCCCTTACGACTTCACAGCCACTTCAAAGAAGTCGCATTTCTGAGACGTTTTAGACAGCATCTTTGCAAACAAACAAATAAATATAGACTGGATATTTCTCGGTCGAGGCGCAGTCAGCAGGCAGTAAGCACGAAATGCCTGAACTAATAATAATCTAGCAGGACTAGTTCACAGATTTGTCTAATCCAGCTATACCTCAACAGAAGAATGTAGTAAAATGTGGAGTGATAATGAAAGATGACTGTCATTGACCCGTAGTAAAGCTGTTTCAGCCGAGGTCCCATGAGAAATCGACAGCCGAACTTTTGTAAGGCACACCAGGTTCCGAGCATATACAGCCAACCCGAAAGACGGCCCCTCTTCCCTCCACTATATTATTATCCAGTGGAAGTCGCAAAATTGTTAACAGCGCCAACTGGAGCTTCTGCTGTTTTTAGTGCCGTTAAAATATCAGACTTTAGTCCCCTCACGTTGCCAAGAATACTTTGATGCAAAAGTGCAAATATTTTAGGAGTGCAAATCTTATGGATCATGTGTTCAAAATCATGGAAAACTACGCCAGCTCTCTTGAAGAAGAAGTCGAATCTCGAACAAAGGAGCTTGTTGATGAAAAGAAGAAGAGCGATATTTTACTGTGTCGTATGCTGCCAAAGTAAGCAACTTTTCTCGAAGCCTAGTTGCACACGTCTTGTTGACAAACAAAAAACCTCAACTGTGCACTTGCATGTGCATATCAGTCATTGTATGCATTCGAGCGGCATGAATCGAAAAAAATTGATGAGCTTCTCGTTTTCTAGCATACAGTAGCGCTCAAAAGTATTTGAACACCCCATTTTTGCATGTTCACATTATTCCTCATATTTTTCCATGGGATCCGCCAATCAAGCGGAAATTTGTGATCCTTTAAATAGCAGGCCAGTGCGAGTTAACCCTGGGTCAGCAGCTTCGCTGCGCCATTTTGACGAGTTATGCCTAGCCCGATCCAATTTTTGTCGCTTTTCGAAATTTGCAAATAGCATTCTTGGTCCTTAACATTAAAAAGAGTAAAAAAATACGCATTATTCACTAAATGACTTTCTGCATATTAGGGCATATGGCATATTCCAAAACAATTTGTCCCAATATGGAAATAAATTCGAAATTGGCTTGACGAATTTTTCCTAAAAATTTCTTCACTTTCCTATTCGAACAAGAGAGCAGTTTTGCAGATTCAAAATGAGACCTAAATAGGTTTACCAAGAATAATAAAGGGAAAAATATGAATACATGGCAATCATGCTTAATCTCTAAAGTATCTGTTGATCAAATTTTTCTGATTTTGGAATCCGCATATTTTGATGCAGATGTCATCCGCAGAGAGTAGCCACGAGGTACAAATTATGCCAGATTCTCTAGAGCTCCAGTCAGCGAACCAGGCTTAAAGCAGCCCTGGTACTTCATTCAGTAATGAGAAAGAATTTTCTTTGAAAATTTGGGCAAATTCGTCCTTTAATGGCATAACTTTCCTCATAGACGCTTTTCAGCGAGGCTATGGTGCTCATAAAACACGTCGTTTAGTCATCCCATACATACCTAAAATTCATCATGTTTGCTTACCTCTGAAGTGCAAAGTAAAAAATTAATAATAAACCCAAAAACGGGCTGTTCAAACACTTTCGGTCACTACTGTATACATGCGGTGAGGCGTATCATCTTCTAGATTTCCCGAAAATCCCGTCACTGCACCGAGATGTTGAAGAAGTCTAACATCATGAGGTAGCATGTCTATCGCTGCACTGCCAACATAGTCTGTTAAAATTTGGTATTTTACCAAAGCTGAAGCACAGAACAACTCAACGCGAAGTCGCCTCGGTGCCCATGAATCTTCAGGGGCACTTTTCTCCGTTAGAAATCATGTTCGAGGGATTTTTCAACCCTAACTTACCTATGCACTATGTCGAAAATACGAAAATTTCTAAAGCTTGCACCCAGATAAGAGCACCAGTACAGCTAGGGCCCACGAGACCAGGCAGGTCGCAATGCTTAAAGGCAGCACCCAAGCTCTGAACGCCTTTCAAGTTCTCGACGGATTCTGAAAGAAGATGTCGAGAAATGGGTGGGAGTACAAAAATCTTCGCTCAGAAATCATTGCTGACTTAGAAAGTCACTCCAAAAGATAGGCCACGTGTGCCGGTCAGTCGCTACAACGTTTCAGCTAAAGCCCGCAACGAGGTGGACAACTGACGAATAAGCTGTGCGTTGTTGACGACTTCTGATCGAAGTCGCGCAACAACGCACAGCTTATTTTCTGGAGCGAATTTCTCCATCAAAAATGATATTTGAGTAGAGATGTTTGAGACCCTAATCTCTTATTTTTCTTAAGACCTTCTTTTAGAATCCAGCAAGAGCTGAGAAGTCATATCGAGCACGGGTGCCGGCTTTAAAGACAAAGGGCACCAAAATTTGGTCGGTTTTTCTGGGTAAGCGCAGGTCCGTTATAAGAATACATTGAGTATAGTGTAGTAGCAACCTCCACAACCTAATAGTTTTGGAGTAAGAGCACTGTAGAAGATGCATTTTATAAAAGCTGCGACTTGTCTACAAATCACGGAGCCAAGAAATCGTCTAATTGTAGAGATAAATGTTAGGTTATGTGAATATTTCTTTGACTATGCACACACGGTACGGACGAAACTGTAGGCCCACTAGCTTCGTTCAGAACCAAGCCTTCTCCTCTTTGTGGTATTGTAGTTTTTTTTAAATTTTTGGGAGCTCATCCTTGGCAACATTCTTTCACCAAAGCAAGCAGGCTTTTGAGGCTGTCGCTATGATATTGTTGCAGAACAAGCCTTCCCTGATAGTTCTACTAGCAAAACCTCACCAACGAAATCTTGGTGGTACACTGCCTTTAAACCGCTTTTTCCCCTACCCTTCTCTTCAGCCTTACCACTCACTCTTCTCTAGATGTGTAGAGTTTACTTGACATTACTCATCGTTTTCACATTCGATGCTAATTTGTTGTAAAGTCTTGGCCGCAGCGGCGTGCACGACTGTGCTTCTTCCTGTCCAGTCGAAACAGCGGTACACCCGAATAAACGGTGTGTCGCGACTGACCCACTGCGATGAGTCACTGGCTGCACGGTCATTGGTTAGCCGCTTCCGTCTCTCCCGCCCCTCCGACTGATCTCGTGTTCGGTGTACGTGCTGCGACATAGTGCGCCGGGTAGGAAGTCGATCGAAGAGGCCCGTGGGCGGGACGCCTCACAGGTGTCAACCGTGGCACACCCAAGAATAAAGCGTAACTACTGCTTAGAAAAACTATGAACGAGTGCGTAAACATAACGACATTAAAGGCAGTACCCACGCTCGGAACACCTTTAGAGTTCTTGACGGATTCTGAAAGACGGACTCAAAAAACTGGTTGAGGTCCAAATTTCTCGACTTAAAAGTCACTCCAGGTGGAGAAAACCGCTGCGAAAAACTCATTCGCGGGTTTAACGGACGAGTTTTTCTTTCGTCGCGCGCTTTCTATTGGAGTCGCATATAGCCTCAAATGCAAGTACATGGAACAATCTTACAATTCGACGCGTATCTAGTGGTTATGGCACTTTAACGCGTGTGCAAAATCACACGAACAACTCGTCATGGATGACTTTTCTAGAGTAATTTTCTCAGTTAGGAATGATTTTTTGGCGGAGATTTCTGGAGCTCAACCTACTTTTTGAGCCGCTCTTTCAGAATCTATCAAGATCTCAGAAGAATTTCCGAGCTTGGGTGCTGCCTTTAACTACGGCAACCATTAAACGTTTACGCCCTTCGTTACGTTGAATACCAACACTCTCGAAAACTACAGGGTGCGGCATAAATACGGTACCAAGATGAAAGCTGCACGGACACGTAATTAAAGCGTTAAGCTTGTAACAGACATACAGATTTTATTCTTCGAAACAAGCTGAACAAGAAGAAAACAGCGAGATTCGAAAAGATCTTAAAAAGTATTGATACAGGCGCTGAGCTTGGGAAAAAATTGACCGTAACGATCAAATGGATTTGTTGGGTTCATCACCCGCCTACCGTAGCAACTCCTTCAAAGGATTTCTGTTGCATTGAGGTTTGTCGCACTCCTTCGACCCTCCAATGTTCCATACGGAGTATCTAAGCAGATTAAGGTGTGGAGATATAATGGCTAAAATCGCTGAAGTTCGGGAAATTCTGCTAAAATCACGACTGCACGGCGTTATTTCTGGGTTGAAGCTCAAGAAACAGGACTGATTCCTCCGGAACGGTCATCATAGCTTCTACGCTCAACGAGCCTCTTGATGGTAACGGAAGCGCTCTTTCTGGACATCTGTGGACGTCGGAAAATGTTGAAGAATTTTGATCGTCTCAAGATGCTTCTGTCTCTGAGTTGCATTGTGATC
>KN549474.1:12510-28249 GCA_000797555.1 Oesophagostomum dentatum | reverse complement strand
CATCCACTCAGGTATTTCTATTCCTAAAGATGCGGTTGCTTGCTGTCGTAAACGATATATAACAGTAATCAAATTCTCTCTGGTCAGCAACTATTAGCGAAGAATTATATTAAAAGGCGACAGTGCTATTGTCGAACTTACAAAGATTTTATTAGCTACCTGGCATTTCAGTTGTAAATTCCAGTGTTCAAGCTTCTTCAACTCCGAACTAGAAAGAAGCCAAAATTCTTCGGTGTAGCCGAAGAATTTTGGCTCGAAGACATACTTGTCTTCATTTTCATTATCAACTATTTCTGAGGAAAAGGTTATACCAGATTTTCTCTACAACTGAAATAGACCGTAGTAGCTATTTGGCAAAATTTCATTGTTATATCTATAGCAGAGTTCTCCATTCATAAACTCTGTTCTGGCCCTTTTTCAAAGAGGCCGTGAAATGCATTCCGCCTATCCTGCCGCAATAAAAATGTGGTACAAATTTCCTATATAACACTTTCGAAATTATACCAGATAACTTCACTAGATTTTTTTCTTAGGTTCGCCTGTTTTCTCATTATTGCTTGTTTAAAAAGTATCTGTCCTGCATTGATAAATAAAGTAATAACCAATAAAGAACATGGTCAGTGGAAAAAGCACCAAGTACATTCTTTTAGTTCAGTAATAATTGCAGGTACAATAATCCGAAAACAGATCTGCCCAATTAAAACTTATTCGGGCTCCATTTCACTCTGTCTTCACTTTAAATTCATGCTGCTACTGAATTTAAAACAACACAGGCAATTATTCAGATCGAGCCTTTTTATACAGCAACATCAACCCAGATGAGGAAGAACGGACAAAAAGGTTTCTTTTGCGAAAAAAACACATGAGAAATACTGCTTAAACAGATAGGCAGCACCCCCTGCTCAGAACGACTTTAGAGTTTTTAAAGGATTCTGAAGAAGGGCATCGGATTAAGGTACAAAGTTTCCCGATCTAAGGTCGTTACTGAAGGAGAAGATCGTTCCGGTGGATAGGTCGCGCGTGTTTGCGCGATTTCGCAGGACGAGTCTTTCCTCATATTGCGTTCGGTGGTACGAGAATATAGAAGAATCTTTTGATTCCACTTATATTATCAATCGTTATTCCAATTATATTGTCAATCGTTATAGTGCTTCATATCGCACAAGTACGCACGGCGTTTCTTCTGGAGAAGTTTTTTTTCCCTACGGAATGGCCATTGGGTGAACGGGAAGGTGACTGTAGATATGCGTATCATGTTCTGGACGAATTCTGAATGATGTTCCGATTGCATTTTCCCACTAGTCTAGAAATATTTTAACAGACGTTTGCCCTGGCAAACGTCAACTTTGGCGGAGTTGTTTGGGATATAATGGATCAGCATGGCGCGTTAATTGGTTGAATGTTTTATCAATGGATAAAACCGTTTTTTTAATCTTATAGAAGTAATCCGTTTTCAGCTCAGTTTTAGGAACAAATCCATGTACGCATTAAGCTGACACTTCCTTTACAAGTCCATTATGACTTATTTTACAGAACACTTTAGTAGAACACTTTAATAATTTTGCAGGCGCTTGTGTAGCTGGTGTTGTTGGACTTGCGATGCCGAAGTACTGCTTGTTTGGGGACACTGTCAACACCGCTAGTAGAATGGAAAGTAATGGCAAACGTGAGTTGCCGCTTCTGCTTAGTGCGAATATTTCAATGCTTTTAAGTAGGGACGGGCAACCTTTAGAAATACCTTAAATCATTTGAACTCTTTCTTAAGGAATCATCCAAACCTGAAAGTCATGTAGATCTCATCTTATACTTCCATGCACTTACGCCCTCAAGTCATCTTTACCACATTTTCTAAACAAGTTTTTTTAGCCGGGAAAATACACATGTCGGAAAAAGCTGCAACATTGCTTGCAGAACATTATCCTGAATTCAAAACGGAGCCTCGAGGAGAGGTACTCATTAAGGTGAGCCGATGTCAGATGTCAGCAAAAGAGGAACCGCTATTCTGAATTCCCGAAAGCCTAAAAGGTGTTCCAACACGAAGTTTTAACAATACGGTTGAAAGCTATGTAATTTTGTCAAAGAACCTGTCATACATAAAAGGTGGTGTACAAAACTTTCTTTTGAAATCCTCGGAGATTTTTTGGATGGTTCATATATATGTGACAGAGATAACACATCTACGAAATGAATGATATCAAAAATGAGACAATTTTGTGTAATCGATCAAAATATTCCGAGCACCACTCCCTCTTTCGCGGACCATGACTAGTGAGGTGGGCGGGGCCAGGTACCCAGGGGGATGGCGACCGTGTTCAAACAGATTAAAACACGAAGAATTAGCATAGCGTTGATCCGTTCTTTTCGTTTCGAGAAGCTACTTTGCTTTTCAAGTTGCTTTGGACTCCCTTTATAGTCCAAAGCAAATTTGGCCCCACCCATCTCATAAGTCGTAGTCCGCGAAAAAGAGAGTAGATTACAAGGTGCTCTTAGGCCGAGAACTAGAAAATCTACTACGACCTTACTCGTTTTTTTTCAGAGGAGTCTAGGACCTCTGAACGTCGCATAATTCTGAAACGTACAAAAATTTCCAAAAAGCAGAAACGCTGGTGTTGGAACAGCACGCAAAGTAATGCATTCTTAAAGGCAGTGTACCACGAAATCTTAGTTTCTGCACATTTGGTACCACTCGACGCCTTCTGGTCCGTTCTATCCATTGCCGAGGTTTGAAAAAGAAAATTCGAGCCGTTTTCGAGAAAAATCGCGGAACAGCGCCACGTTTTTGAAGCTAATGTACGAGCGACGCTGAGTTCATTCATTCTGCCCTGACACATCATCTCAGTATGTTAACTCGTACATCAGCTCTAAAACAAGACGCTGATCCGCAATTTCTCTCGAAAACGGCTAGGAGCTTTTCGCTAAAACTTCTGCAATGGAGAGAAGGAAACAAAAGGCGTCAACTGGCACCAAATGTGCAGAAACTCAAATTTCGTGATACACTGCTTTTAAGGTTAATTTTATAGGCTGATTACGAAAAACTATCGGTGAATGAGCACGTTAGCAGGATAAAACCCCATTAAACAGAAAAGACTGACCTCTAGTCTTGAAACGCGGCACATGAAGCGTTATCCGCCCACATTTCTAAGAGCTCATACGCAAGCGGTTATTTCCCTTTGAGAGCACAGCACTGTAAATGCTTTAGCCTAGTAAATCTTAGCCGCTTCCTGGCCCATCACTGCGTTAGCGAACAGGCTAGCGCTGGATTAGTTTTTAGCACTGTTCTTTGAAGATGTCCTTGCAAAAAATAACTAAAAACCCCTTTAAAAGCTGCATTCTCTGGAGAAATCACGAGGTATCCGGTTCTCCCAAATTTGTTTATTAAACTGGCTTTTCTTCTGGAAAGCTTTAGCCAGTAGTGGGAATAACCACGAGAGAATAAGAGATTATACCACATAAACCGTTCTCATTTACTAGACCTTCGACAAGAACTAGTGCTTGTTGCAGGGTAAAGGAGTTATGAACACTTTCTGGTTGGTGATGGACGACGAATCCGACAGCCAAATGAGCGCTGTGATCTGACTCGATTTCTTTATGCAGCAGCTGTTCGTTCCGTGAAATCAACAACATTATTCACCTTATTTTAGCAGTAAAGTATTTTTGAAACATCTTTGGCCAATATTTGATGAGGTTACGCAAATTATGGCAATTTATGAACATTTTTCCGTTTCATTCGAGTTATTTGTTGAATTTTTGCACCACCACTTTGGTCCGCTTCCACGTTCAGCACTGGTTAAATCTCTCCTATCTCTGACAGCCAGCCAGACTGTGCCGAGCTCTTTTTGCCTACCTTATCTCCGCATCAAAGGAGAGCGGCAGAGAAGCTTCTTGTTTCATTACTTCATTCCCTGGTCTATATGCCCGAAAATAGTCATGTTGGTAAAACACGTTAGCCATTGTGAGTCGTTGCAGGGCAAGAAATACACGGAAGTAAGGTAATGCATCTGTACGTATGTACAATATCTGCGGCCAAGCTTGTGATATACATAGTATTTTTATATGGAAAATTCGCTCGAATAATACAAAATCATTACAACAAGCCAAGCACAAGGTCGGGATCCGTGACATTGAAAAAAGTCCAAGAAAGGGTATAAACACATTCTACAACGCACTTATCAGACATCGTTAACCATTGCTAATGATTTCGAGGTGCGCACCACCCTTCTCGGTTTTTGCAGCGTAAAATTTTCTGGTGAAGAGTGCAGCTGCAAACTTTGAACCACTTTTGGGTTGATATATTGGTATTTACTACCCATGCATCAAAGCAGATACCTAACTAAGAAAATAATCAAATCGAAAACCAAGCTGGACAACGAGTAGGGATATTGCAGCAATGTTTACAAAAGAAGTTTAAGTTGAAAGGTTTAAAACCACAGATGCTTCTTCAAAATCCTCAAAGCCGCTGCCAATCTAGATGCGACAGTCTGTTTTTTTTTTTTTTTTTTTTGATAATCTTTTCAAAGCCAAGAACAACCTGATTTAAACATCTCTAGAAGCTATAGTCGAATATAGAATCGCGGGTTTTCCTAGCGCCCTGGCAAGCTTTTCAGGTACCAAGATCTAAAATAGGCGAATTTTCCGCTATTTCATTTGCTTGATAAATAAATTTATAAATAGTGAATTCTTCCGATGGTTAGTTAGAGTGGCACTAAAGGTTACTCGTCTTAATAGAATTGGCGAGATAACTATCTCAAAACTGACTATGTTAAACTGGGTTGAAGAACCGAGAATCACTGCATAGCAATGGGTACGACGAAGATCATCTCCACTCATTTCTCCCCTCCTGCGTCATCTGCAGTAGGTAAAAACCAATAATATCCATTTTGCTCGTTCTTAATAAGGCTGATACGCCAACCAGGTTAACCGAACAAAAGTTTCATTGATCCCAGCCATGGAGAGCATTAAAAAAATCCGTTTATCGTGCATGTTCATGGGCATTGGTTGCAAGCCGAGTAGATGATCTAGTGCCCTTTTTTCCAAACGTCATCAATGCGCGTTGTTGTTTGGACTCTTTCAGCTACATATATCTACATCTTCCACCGTATAATTTCGGGTAGCAGTTCTCGAAAGTAAGACTGAGGAATTTTTGAGCGCACAAGTAGTATCTGTTAGCCATTTTCATCGCGTGCTCTAGGTGAGCATGATACTCTAAGAAGATATAGCTAATCACGAGCAGGATAATCTTGAAAAGTTGCGAAAAGCAAAAAGATCATATCGCAGACGGTACTGGTACCATAGGCTTTCTTTGAGAACACGATAAAACGTGACTCAGAAATTAATATACGTACAAGTGACTTTTTCAGTCGAATTCTTGTCATCATAGCACTTAATGTAGCATTTTATGTCAGGGATAGGGTTTCTTTAACACAATTTTATTAAGCTTCAATAATAATCACGCTGTACGCCCGGCAAAACGGACACTTTGGGAAGTTCCAGATAATGATCTGCCTCCTATTTACTTCCTTGAAAGAAAAAAAAACAAGTTGAACATTTAAATTTTACTGCATAATAGTGACTTAGCCGGACTATAATTTGAAAGAATAAGATATAACTTGTTGTTCGGTGTGAAGCGGTCACGCTTCTTTTTTCACAAGAGGACTCGGTTATGACAGACGCGGATACTCTGTAATTCTTCACACTGACGTCCTGCTGAGCGGTAGGCACAAAGTTGCCCATTAACGCTTTATTTTGAGAAGGATCCGGTCCAATCCGTGCTGGCTCGCGTGGACCGTATGCCAAAGTTTTGGCAGCTCTCCAGAAGAATTACACCTACGTCAGTTAGCACCATGGAAGCCCTAAGATCTAGAACAAAGAACAGCAAAGAGGACGAATGCAGTGGATTCGATGTGGGAAGTTATCGGTGGAAAATTACTAGTCGCGAGGAAAGAAGCCAACTCTGTACACGTGAAGTACAGTTTATACGTTGTCCCGGTGCGAAACAGAGCGAATAAATGTAAATAAATAAATAGACTTGGTTATGTTGTACTGACCACAAGCCTAGGAAGTGGAACATGTGATCATTCCTCAAGCAATAACACCGGAAGACCCGATGGGCAATTTGTGCTTATCGGGAGGCCCGAGGTACCAAACAAGTGGGCGTGGCCAAGACCTTGAGGCTCAGGGGATAGTTAGCAGAACACCGGCTGGGAGACCTGAGAGAGGCCTCGAGATAGTCATGAAGAGTTATTGAAAAATGAAGCGGATCTCTGATAATGCGTAGGTGACCTGATGGATAGAGCAGTGGACTTTGCAGCAGACGATATTGGTGAGTTCGTATACGTCGAGCTGCAAGAGGTTTTCAGCCAAATAGAATATGTAGGTTCAGCGTTCATAGTTACTACGCGTGGCCCAGTGCCAGTTTCCCTTGGCAACTCATGCAAATGGTTGAGAAAAACTTGAAAAACAGAGAATACAGGACGCTTGTTGCACTGCCTGTCCAAAAACGAATTGATCTTAATCTTAGTCATTGTTACACGAGCACGTCATGTTTAGGTGTAAAAAAAGAAAAAGACAGATGACAATGAAAAATCGAAAGCGCTGAAAATTAAGCCATTTTCGATAGGATAACAAACAAACGAAAAAATAAATTTCTGATACTCATAGCATAAGAAAAATAAGTGAAGAATGTCAGGAACATGAAGCGGAAATCTAACAGACCTGTCAACAATGGACTTAAAGGCAGCACCCACTCTAAAAACGGATTTCGAGATTCAGGTAGTTTATGAACCCTCGGTGGCTGAATAGCAAAAAGCCAAAGTGAGAGCGCCGATAGGTTGCTCGTTGCGGAGAAAACGGCCGAAACGTCGGGTACTCAGTGAATCAGTTACGAAGGATCTGGGGACGAGTTGTCTTGTGACTTTGTTTTTCGTACTACTTAAAGCGCTGCAGGTATAAGTAGAGTTACACAAGCCTTCTACCACGCACTTGAGGCGGTAGGCAGCTCCATCAGAAAAAGCGCGACGAAGTGGAAAACTCGTCCACGAAATTGCGTACGAGTCTTCTGAAGCGATTTTCTCGGTCAGGAATGACTTTTGAGCCGAGAAATTTGAACCCCAACCCTTTTTTGAGTTCGTCCTTCAGAATCCTTCGAGAACTTAGGAGGCGTTCTGAAAGTGGGTGCTGCCTTTAAGCTGAGGAAAATTGCCCTTAAAGGCAGCAACCACGCTCGTAACGCTTCCCGAGTTCTCGATGGATTCTGAAAGAGAAGCCCAGAAAATGGTTGAGTTTCGAAATTCTCGGCTCAGAAAACATTTCTGACCGAGAAAATCGCTCCAGAAGGCTTCTCCACGACTTCGCGGGCGAGTTTTCTACCACGTCGCGCGCCTTCCATCGCAGTTGTCCAGCGCCTTAAGCTCATGGACATGGAAAGCTCGTTCAAGTGCACTTATATCCAATGGTTAAAGCGCTTTAAATAGTGTGCAAAACCCACTAACAAGGCAACTCGTCCCACATCCTTCGTAACCGGTCCACTGGGTACCCGACGTTTCGGCCGTTTTCTCTGTAAGCGGTGCTCTCATTTTGGCTTTTAGCTATTCAGTCACCGAGGTTTCATAAACTGACCTTTATCTCGGAATCCGTTTCTAACGTGGGTGCTGCCTTTAATTCCAGTTTTTTAATAACTTCAGGTACTGCGATCTGGCCTTGCTTACCAAAACGTGGTATCGAGTGAATAACTTTCTTTTTAAGAAAAAGATTAACGGAGGCGCTTCAAGTCCTAAGTATTGCAACCGTGAAAAACCTATCATTAGCGCGTTGCCCTCTTTCTTTTTTCCATTTTCTCGTTTTAAACCATCGGTAGTTCTTGTATTCGTAACATCTGGGAGGTTGGCTGGCCATTCCTTGTTTGCGTTAAAAAAGATTATACATTAACAGCCTTGCTAGGGTTTGTTCAAAGGAGAATAAAACTCTTGGGTCTCCCTACAACCACCCTGATCGTTCCCCTCCAGCAGTAATTATAGAAGCGAGGAAAAATGTAGGTTTGCAGCGCTATGCACCCGTCATATTTTTATCTGTTCTATGAACTATGAATGAGAATGGAAAGTTTTGCGCAAGCGTTTTGCACAATTTCACAATATTACGTAAAGCAACATTTCTGCGATCGTCTCTTCATCGAGAAACAACGGTGAGAAATCGAACTGTTGTCACGTGCGCGCATATCAGATAGATATTGGCGCTTACCCTTGCAGTAAGAGGAAACTATTCACGCAAACTGCCTGCAGCCGTGGTCGTTTACTAGAGGGGAGGTTTTGCGGAAGAGAGGTGCTCACATTGTGCTGGGCTGCCAACACTATGGTAAAGAACCGGGTTTTCGTGGATTTCTGCAAAGCTTTTTTCAAATATGTTAAAACAGTCCTTTTTATAAGAACAGTGCAGGAACGCTGACGTGTGAGATCGCATCCGTTACGATCCACGGCTACTACTCTATTCTGTCTTAATAGTTAGTGTTTTTCATTTCAGCTTTTGGCTTATTTCTATAGACAGGAAAATTTTCAAGTGCGTACTTCTATTTTTCATTTGTCAAGTAGTGGCCCCTAAACGCTTGCCAAGATTTGGAAACTGTTAAAACTATTCCTTTTCGCGGACTATGACTGATGAGGTGGGCGGGGCCAGGCACCAAAGGGGATGCCGGCTGTGTTCAAACAGGTTAAAACACGGAGAACTAGCGTTATGTTGGTATGTTCTTTTCGTTCCAACATGCTTCTTTGCTTTTCAAGTTACTTTTGGCCACTTTTGTAGTCGAAAGTAAGTTGGCCCCGCCCGCCTCACTAGTCATAATCCGCGAAAAAGAGAATACATGAGTAGTACAAGCTTGGCGGAAAACTGTGAAGATGAATTTCGAGCGTCTGCATTTTTCATGTCTCACGCTGACTGGTTCACTTTGAACGGGTGTGAGTTATATTTTCATTAACAGTTACTTTGGTATTTGGGTGCTCAACGTTTAAAGGGTATTGCACAGTGTTAATTCTGCAGGTAGATTACATTCCAAATTTATTGTCAGTTTGCCTACCTTCCCAAGTGGTAGCCCTGTACTTCCGACTTCCGAATTCCGATTACCTCCGACTTCCGGTTTTTTGGCACTTCCGAGTTCCGACTTTCGGTCTTGGAAGGTTAGGAACCTACTTCTGCTGATCGGCATTGGTTCGCACCAAGGCTGATGGTGCCCTGCTTACAGTACAACTCGCCCCACCCTCACTCGCCGCGCGACGCACGAGTTTTCCTGGTGCGGCGAATAGGGCCCCTCCCATAACTGTGACTGGGACTCATACAGACTCATACCCCTTTGAAGCTTGCAAACAGCCAAGGCGTACTGTAAAGGCATTGCTCTGCAGTTACAGTGAACATTTGTTAATACTCATTAATAAACGAATGGATGACATGAAATTGTTTCAAACTTTGCCAAAGAGTTGTAAGTTGAGTATCCCTTACGTCAAAGTCCATATTGACATTACTGTACAAGTACAAGGTTGTATACCTGAGATGATTTAAAACGTGAACTCCAATAATTTCTGCACGTTTTCTCCCTTACCTCTCCTCCTGACGGTTAATTTGATATTAATACTGAAAACAGTTCCAAAGTACCTGTTTCTAACTTTTTGATTTGCTAGTTACTCCAGGTCCATAATCAACTATGTTACTGAGTGAGGTTAGCGATAGAACGAAACAAATGGAAATGATGATGGGGCTTGTGTGTTTCGTGAAGAGTGGCTATAGTTGCTTACGGACTACTACATAATTCGAAGTTTCAGAATTATCTGAGTTCTCGTAACTAGCATCTGTTAAAATTTGTTGAAAAAGCGTGGAAGTTTTGCAGCAGCAGAGCCGAGCGAAGAGTCACGTGCCCTAACGCTGACGTGGATCAGCTGAGATGGAAAGTACGTTGACAAAATTCGATTACGTTTCTGGCGTTTGGGGCTCTTGAAGAATTACTTTTTTACTTTCAGCAACTAAACTAGCTCAGTCACTTGCTAACGTATGAAACGCGTTTTCTATGTCTTGTGATAACTCAGTACGGCTTTTTGCCCTAAAATGCCCTAAAAAATCACCAACGTATGTATCTGAAATCGGGAAAATTAACATTTATTTTTGGAAGTCCAGTTAAATTTGTGTTCGATGCTATATTTGACTTGTGGTACATTGTTGCTGATATAGAGTGCTATGATAGGAACAGACACTTTATGTTCTCCAAGAATTCGTTTTACCCTGAAATTGATCTGTTTTAATTAGCGTCATGAAGCGCATGCTCGGTAAATTTTATTGGAAATGTAACCTGAAACAAAGGTTACTCTTGGCATCTGGAAAAAGTATTTCTTCCTCAAAGAACCTACAGTTTTCACCAAAAGTTTTCGCCACCAGCATTTTCGCCAAAATATACCCTTTTTCGCGGACTATGACATGTGAGGTAGGCGGGGCCAGGCACCGAAGGGGCCCTGGCCGTGTCCTAACAGGTTAAAACATAGAGAACTAACGTAGTATTGATCAGTTCTCCTCGTTTCGACGCGGTGTTTTGCTTTCCAAGTTGTTTTAGACTCCCATTTAGATTTCCCGTCCCCTTGAACGCCTAACCCCGCCCACCTCACTAATAGTCCGCGAAAAAGAGAGTATGGTAGTACGATGAGGCAATAAATTTCTATTTCTGCAATTTAAGGCCGAGCTTCAAGTAATATTAGGTACTCTTGACCTCCTCCTCTTTACCGGTATCCTGCATAGGGATTACGGCTATAGTTCGCCGACTTTATTAGGAAGATAAAGCATTCACTCTTGCTGCGACATCAGCTGTACTTTCATCACTTTAGGCTCCCTAAACACAAGTTTCATTCGTGAAAAATAGGGACGCTAAGGTAATCAAATACGCTCTCTAAAAACTTGCGTCTCGCAATGGATCCTGAGTTTGACAGGAAAAATTTTTCAACTGGACTGCTCCACTTTTCCGCTGAATAGAAAGAAAAGCATGAATTATGCAAGAGCTATGCTGAGGGTACATTCTAGCCGGAAGCTTTTGGATATGTTTTGAATAGAAACTATGTATGTATCTTTAGTCGATCTTGAATAAATGATTTTACGACATACCAGAATTTCCGGTCGCTGCCAGAACAGCTACATTGTATACGCTCGCCAGCCCTTTTCGGGGTCACAGAACTTGTTTTCTTTTTTTTCTATTTATTGTTACACGTCACCAGCCTACGTCATTTGTGAATGTGCCTTTTGCAAGATTTGAGAAAAAATCGTAAACAGGGAAACAGAGTGAAGACCAGACAAAGACTCATTGTAAACGATGATTTTTCGATAGGAACTACGCCTACGCTTGCAGTAATATTTTGCAGAAATTACTTTAAATTGTTCAGCATAAGTAATCAAAAGCGCCAGCATAGCTCAACATTATATCTCGTGTATCTCCCGAGATATAATGCCTATCTGTACGAGTTACCAGCTCATATTGCTGATCTACGTTGACACAGAGCGTATTGTAGATCGAAAGCGGGTCAAATCGCGTAATTATTTTGTCTTCTACCACTAAAGCACAACACAGCAGTCTTGTATGTCCACTATATATTTAGATGGACGGTCAGCAAGCAGACACGCTCGCTCTGCAAAAAAAAAAATTCTGAGGCCGTCTTTTGTAGCGTCATACTGTCACTGGTGGAGCTTGCAACGTTCGGACAAGCAATCTCGCCCAAGCTGCGTGGATTCATATGCGTGGTGCAGCTTCGACGAGATTGCTTACCTGGATTTCACAAGTCCCACCTTGCAAGTACATTGGTATGGACCCAAAATTTCTCGGCCATATTTTTGTGACGCATAGCATCTACATTTACTCCTGATTCCACAATTTAAAATCTGTTCAGAATTCAGAGTATACTTTTTATCGCCATCAATATTTTCTTCTTTCATCTTTGAGGAAATATTCACCGAAAGCCCACGCTTTAAGACTTTAGGTTGATTTCTGCTTCAAAAAACCTACCGCTGAGGCCACTAATTTTGCTGCTACAGGAGATTTACCTGACAAGTGCGTGCCTACGTGACTTTTGCCACAGCAGCAGAGCACGCATAGGTCACACAGTTCAGCTGTATCGATCGAGATCATGGTTCATCACGGTCCATCACCGACACTGGCAAACGCGCACTTGTCAGGTGAATCAAATGATTTCAATTTGCACTGCGAAAGGATAAATAGTTGTCACGGAAATATAGTCGAGTTGACCAGTCGGTGCAAAGTTGTGCTGGGTGTACTTAAATCAGAGAAAAAAGGCGTCTCCGAATTAGTTGTGGCGGGTACTGATGGTCAGTCATTACTGCCAAGAGCCGGTCTTGAATGGAATTTTGCGCAATGGCTAATGATGTCTGCCACTGCACACCTTACAACTTTGCACCGACTGATCAGCTCAACTATATGTTCCTCTCGGAGGAAGAGAAATAGGGGAAAGGAAACTTGCTTCAAATTTTTTGCTGTGAGACAGAGAGAGGCGAATTTAGGGTAACAGCTTGCTTGCTTGGTAGCATCTTCAATTTTTGGAAAGAAAAGTCAGTACTTTATAACTGCCGGATTTTCTGCTCAATATTCAACTTTTTTCTCCCATTTGTCACTTTTAAGAGTTTTGTAATTGAATCTCACAAAGGCCTCCTCGCACCGATTATACTGCAGATTATATGTGGTAAACATTTATAAAACATTTATATGAAAAAGATAGAAATCCAATTTTACTCTGTTGAAAGCGTAACAATAAGGTAACGGCTGCTCCGGAGACTTTTATGCATTTTCAAATTGTAGTAAACTCTTGTACAGTCTATTCACAGAGGTTACACTTTGGTAGCTCTTTTCTGAAGGTATCTTCTCGTCTTTCCTTCCTTTGTCATCCTTTATCACATCAGTTCATCGTCCCATTGCGGGCACGTGACCAGCGCCTGGATGATGCCCACCTACGCCTGATCTGCACTAACAATGCCGCTATCCAAGTGTATGTAGACAACAATTCAGATCATCCCACAATGAGACGCTATAAATGAAAATTAAAAATCAAACAGCCGGATAAGCTGACCAGAGCTGTTCTCTGACCCGAGGAATGCGTCTTCATTAGCAGCGAAAGGGCGAGACGTGGGTCTCAGAGAGGAATGTCGCCGCTTCATGTGACCGAACGGTACCGGGGACGGTCGCGTCCCAGCACATGTCGTCGTCGTCGGCGATGGGTCGTCGTCCGTCAGTGCGTCTGTGCCTCCGCGCTCTCGCCGACCACCAGGGCCTGTTTCTGCATGGCGTGTACGGCTGCGGTGTGGTGATCAGCCAGCCATGTGCCATTTCGACACTCCTCTCTACCCGGCCGACTCGTCGATATTTTTGCATGACGTCCGCATGCAAACACCGATTTCAAATTCGACTCGTTCCTCATTGAATTTCCTGTTATGGCTATATCAGTGCTTATTACGCAAATCCTCGAATGGAACACTGTGATACCTCGAAGCTATCGTTTACTTTGTTCAGCTTATTTGCTTGTCCATTCATTTGCATATCTGGACTATTCGTCAAGCTATATCCTTATCATTAGTTTAAAAATGAGCTCTCCATCCCAGCTCCCTCCCCTCGTTATTATTATTTACATGTACCTGCTGAAATCTGTTTTTCAACGGTTTCAAAAATGATAATAAAGGCTGTAATACGCTGCCGCAGTAAGGGACTCAAAAACAAGCAGTGTAGAATGCATAAAGGCAGTACCTACGCCAGAACTCCTTTTGTATTTTTGACGGATCCTGAAGGAGGAACTCAAAGAATGGGTTGATATTCAGAAATCCCGCCTCAAAAATCGTTGCCGACCCAGATAATTGCTTCAAAAGAAACGTCGCGTCTACCCGCACGACTTCGCGGACGAGTTGTCCGTTTCGTTTTACACTTCAGCTAAAACGCTATGGCCAGTAATTATGTGCGAAAACGTGGACCTCCTCCGTCTTCTCGCCGTGGAGGCGATATGCCATCTTTTACACTTTTATTGTAACTACTAATTACACATCTCTCCACCATTAAGTGTGCGACGAAATGGACAACTCGTCCGCGAAATCGCGTAAGTATGCGTGATGTTTCTGCTGGTACGATTTTCTCGGTCAGCAATGACTTTCGAGGGATGCGAGACTATCCATCATGGAGGGAGGTGGGGTCGCGCTAACCAATTGCGCTAGCTTGCCTAAATTCCCCCTATAATCAGCCAAATTCAAATTGAGTGTGGACGAGTTAATAGCCGCGTTTGAACTGGACCAATGACACAATCTACGCATAGGATGGGAAGCCTCGCACCCCTTTAGAGGAGCTGAGATTTCTGAACCCCAATTAATTTTTAAGTTCCTTTTTCAAAACCAGTCGAGAACCAGAGGGCATTCTGTGTGTGGGTGCTGCCTTTAACAGTTAAGCCAGCTTTTATAGTAGTTTTACAACTGTGGATAGAAATCTCTAGTATTTATTGGATTGCTCAAGTTGGTTTTGTGCGGATAGCTTAGAGCAATATGACTTAAAGTGTTTTCCGAAAAAAAAACATTTGAAAGACTTCTGTCCAGACTTCCCAGAAAACCTCTTACTTTTTGAGTACGTGCACAATATTGCGTCGCAGCGGAAATTTCACAGTAGAATATGTTCGCTATATATTACTGTAAGATTCCTCTCACTATCCACTAACCAGGAAATGATACTTAGCGTAAACTCGAACGACACAAACGATGTATATAGTAAGAATTCCCGTTTCCTCTTTGGTAGAAACCCAAAAAATCTCCCCTAACCTTGATGTGGACGAGTTACACAGAATCAAAATGGGCTCAGAGCACTTCTAAATAAGCAGTTTCCGAGCTATTAGTGGGATCAAACAATGGATCCATGCTTATTAAAGGTAGTTACTACTGCAGAGGAATCTAAGAACACCAAACACGGCTTCTATCCGTATTCTCCGAAGATTTCCCGCTCTTCCGTGCACAATAATATTAAAATAGACCGTAATAACCACTGCATTTGTTGAAAACTCGAAACGCTGTAACTCGTTCACACCAAGGTTAGGGGAGGAGATTTTTTGAGTTTCTACTAAAGAGGCCACGGGGATTTTTAATATGTACGTCGTTTGTGCCGTTCAAGTTTACGCTAAGTATCATTCCCTCGTAAGCACAATGCGAGTTCTCCAAAGAGAAACGGAGACTGATCGAACCAGTCGCATAAGCTGGTACTGTACTACTTCGGCAAATCACGTGGAGCTTTTGATGATCAGGAAGAAGCAGGCTTTCTGCTTGATTGTTATGTTGAGAATGGAGGCTACATACATGACATTCTTTCTTATAGGTCATTGAACTTCTAACATTTTCACCATGAGATCTCTATAATAATTCCTAAGCTCTGCTGGTTCGAAGAACTCATTCTCTCCGGAATTTGCAATTAAAAGAATTATTTCGAACTAATTCTTTTGATTGTTTGTCCTTTCTAATTTGTTTTCTCAATTATCCTTCGTTTACCCATCTACAGCCTCGTTCTTCCTGCAGAAATTCTGGAATTCGTAGGAACAACTCACCTTCAGGACTGTCCTCTGCAGGAAGCGCTCCTTCGCTGCAATGTTTTCCTCAGAGTGCATCCTCAAAAACAACCCGCTCATAAACTGACTCACAGATGTTTTCGCGATGCGTTTCTATGCGGTCTAGTTCTAATTTTTATTGCCGTCTTTATCCTACC
>KN549474.1:0-11301 GCA_000797555.1 Oesophagostomum dentatum | reverse complement strand
CTGCGACGGCCACGCTACTATAAGTAGGTCATGTTGATCGTCTCATGAGGAACAATGAGTATCGAGAGGATTAGACGTGAATACGGTTGCTGCCTTTAAGTAAATCATTAAATAAGCCAGTCAGCCATATGCACGTTTCTCAGATGACGATCACTTGAACCACTCTGTGAAGTTTTCTTTCTGGCCTGGAGTTTAAGAGATTGCACGCCAAGCATGCTTTGCAACTGCGGAGTAAGATGTAATGGAAATAGAAGATTTTTCTATAAACTCCCACATACAGTGGCATTCCTTCATGCATGGTATGCAGTCGACAAAGTTATACACCTAAAATACGCTTTTAGGCTGAGTTTAAACCTCCGTATGTAGTTTGACGCAACGCGTAAAGTGCACGACTTTCCAACTCCACAATAGTTCCTTTGTTCGAGAAATAGTGCTCGTCCAACAATCTCACCCTCGCCCGTAAATTCTCGCACCTTCAGTTATTCCTCGATTACTTACCAAGTTCGCCTAGTTCTCCCACCCATTCAACGTTTATTCGCAGTACAAGCAGATTGTGCTATATAAAACCTCTGTTATCACCATCTGCGCATACAAAACCCATTCGCCGTAGTCCGCAGTTGGAAAGATAAACAAATTTCACAAGTGGTTGCTAGCCAAACTTACCATTCATGTTAGGTACCGACACCGAATCGGGACCTTGAGTTCACAGTAAATTTTGAAGGTCTGCTTTATGGCTAAGTTCAGAAATGTTCGTCAAAATATTGTATCCAATGCCTCAGACCATCCGAAAGATATCATAAGTCGTATGTGTCGAAGCGATTTGAGCTGTTCAATCTGTTGTATGACAGAAAATCTAACGGTTTTAGCCATTCCCGATCAATACTCGGCTTCAACGCTAGCGCACGTTCGCGAAATTATTCGGTATGCGCAACATACTTTTTTTGATGACTGCTATAGGCGAAATCAGTTTTTTTTTTTTGAAATACTGGAACCCTGTCCTAACTGGTGATTGGCATTTAAAAATCTGTCTAGGGCTCAGGATGTGCTTTCAGCTCGGTTACCTTTCAGTGGCGTTTTATCGTCCTCTGGGAGGGTATGGTGTTGTGGTACATCCGTAGAACTTGTATGGAGAGCGATTGAATTGACCGTCGACGATCTTTAGATGAGTAAGGAGCTTGAAACATGACTCAGTTGTTTAGAAACGGTTTGTCGATAATTCAGTTGGTACATGCCGTCGGTTCACCCAGATAACGCCTCATTCAGTGTGATTTGGTGCAATTACGTATTAGCCGCGGTACGGCGGATTGAGTTGGAATTCGTCCACTCGTAACGCTAAAAAAATCAGGCGTGGAAGAGTTTCGACGCATTAACGCTGTTCCGCTTAACTCGTTCATGCGCAAAGGCAGCACTTGCGCTCGGAACGCTTCCTGAGTTCTCCATGGGTTCTGAAAGACGATTTTAAAGAAGCGTTGAGGTTCAAATTTCTTGGTTCAAAGTCCGTTACTGACCGAGAAAACCGCTCCAGAAAACTCGTCCATGAGTTCACGGACGAGTTATCCATTTCGTCACGCGCTTTATGCTGGAGTCCGCCTGCTGCCTCAAGCGCAAGGACATGGAAGGCTCGCACAGCTCCACGCATACCCAATAGCTATAGCGCTTTAACTAATGCGCAGTACACACTGACAGGACAACTTGTCCCACCTCCTTCGTCATCAGTGCACTGGGGTGCGAGCCTGAATCATATTTTTGGGAGGAGCCCCATTCGCCGCACCAGTAAAACTCGTTCGCCGCGCGGCGGATGGGGCCCCATCCACAAGTTCGATTCGCCGCCGCGCGGCGAACGAGCTTTGCTGGTGCGGCGAAAAGGCCCCTCCCACAACTATGATTCGGACTCACACCCGTACACTGGGTCCACCGACGTTTCGGCCGTTTTCTATGCAGCGAGCGGCTAACCGGTGCTCTCACCTTAGCTTTCGGCTATTCAACCAAGAAGCGTTTATAAACTACGTGAATCTCAAAGTCCGTTTTTAGCGTGGGTGCTACTTTTAATCTCTTAGCGCTAATCGAGGACGAGTTCCAGCGCAGACTGCCGTGCCGCTGCTGGTAAGTAATTGCGCCGAAATGCGCTGAATGAGGTGTTGTCTTGCTGAATCGACGAAACTTTTCGTCCATTCGTCTTTTCTATACAACTGACTGTCGACAATAAGCCAAATCCATTGCTAGTGCTATGAGTTGAGTTTAAGTGCACAGTCATTGCTGGTGAAAGGACTGCTTTTAGTAATCAAAACTCCCACTCCTTATCTCCCTTGACGAATCCCAGAAAGCTGAGCTGTGCAATCATGCATGAGTTGTCAAGAAGGAGATTCATTTGTCGTTTCAGAGAAAAACGCGTGAATTGGTAGCTTATCTCCTACTGTTTCGCCATACTTCACATTTTTTATTTATTAGTAGAACTACTCAGGCACGTAAAGAATTACAGCGCTAACAACATAGATATCTTGACAAATCGGCTAGTACGTGAAACGGTAAAGCGAAAAAGAACGGGAGAAAAGAAGCACGGGTCAACTCTACCCTAGTTATCCGTGTTTTAACTTATTTGAACGCGGCCGTCATCCTCTGGGTGTCATGCCCCGCCCACCTCACTAGTCATAGTCCGCGAAAAAGAGAATAATTCTCTTTTGCATAAGCAGAATAAAAAAGACAAACATTTTTTGTAAGAATATACTTACAATTTGCTGCCAGGAACTTATAGCGGTCAATTTTATTCATCACTTACGTAACTGACGCTGGTTTATCGTTAGCATTTTGTCGGCGTATGTGCGTTTCATCATGCTTACTCAGCTCTGGATACTATCTCAGCTTATGCTAATGCTGTGTGACAATCCGCGGCATTCTATGGTCCCATGCTTGTCCTCAAGTAGTAACTGCTTCCCTTTTTGTTGCACCCTATCAATCTTTACCCACAAAGTAGTAGAATCACGTATCAGTTGTTTGCTATACCTGCATGGAAAGTCGGTTCATACCTAACTGATTAATCATTTCGGTGTTAAAGTTCTCTTTATGGCGTTTTATCTTATGAGCCACCAATAAGTCATTTTTGCTGAAATTTTTTCTAGATACCCCGGTTCTCCTGCTCTTATTCTTCCATAATTCTGCGGTCACACCATCGGACAGATCCTGACGCATATTGTAGTGCTTCTAAGATACAGCCGTGAGTTACAGCGCTAGGTACATTCCTTAGTCAGTGCCTTCCTTGCCTTTGCACAGTCTTAGTAGGCTACGGGTAGTTCTTGATTCTGGTTTCGCTCAAACCTTTTACAGACTTCGCTCGATCGGCAGGAGAACTGCGTCACGCATAAACTGGAGCTTGTCCATTTTTCTTTAAACGTTTTTTTTCACTGATACAGAGCCAACGGAGCACATTCTCATAGCGATCCTCACCTCCACTAAGAGCTTTTTGGGATCCGAGAGTATTCACCGCCGCAAATTCCGAATGAGTCGTCCACCATTGGTGAGCCCCTCCCACCACTCCATGCCGATCGAAGGGGTGGGTGATGGGAGGAGCCGACCAGTGATCGACGACCGTTCCCGTCCTGCCAACGGTAAATAATTTCGGATCTTTTTTTTGTCAACTTGTTTGATTGCTGCAAATTAATCATGCAAAAAAATATCCAAGTAAGTGAGAATTGGGTGCGAGACTATCCACCCTAGGCGTGGTTTCTGTCATTGGCCCTTTCAAATGCGGCTACTAACTCGTCCACGTTTCAGTTTGAATTTGTGTTGGTTCTGGGTGGAAATTTGGACGAGTTTGTGGAAAGTGGAGGCACGACCCCGCCTTCCCCAGGGTGGATAGTCTCGCACCCGTGAGAATTTCGTTAGCCGTGTCGGCAAACTAACTACATGAAGGTTGAAAAAGGGAAAACGACTATTTATAGGTTTCCGGGTTCCTCAGGTAGATATTTGAAGCTGTCCATTCAGGTGCATTGGTTTTTATGCAACTATTTTGAAGCAGCGAAATAGGTTTCATGGAAAAAACTGAGCGTTTCTCTATAGTGGAGTTGACAAGCCGGTGCAAAGTTGTAAGGTGTGCAGTAACAGAAGCCATGGTGCAAAATTCCACTCAAGACCTGCTTTTGACAGCAACGACTGACAACCTTCGGGTGCGAGACTATCCACCCTGGGGAAGGCGGGGTCGTGCCCCCACTTTCCACAAACTCGTCCAAATTTCCCCTCAGAATCGATGCAAATTCAAACTGAAATGTGGACGAGTTAGTGGCCACATTTGAGTGGGCCAATGGCAGAAACCACGCCCAGGGTGGATAGTCTCGCCTTTTTTCTCTGATTTCTGTAATTACATCCAGCACAACTTTGCACCGACTGGTTAACTCCACTATATTTTCGATGTTAGGCCGCCTCGCACCTTTCTTCAAGAGCGCATGCGTTGCGTGCTTCCTTTTGCACTCCATGGAATAAGTTCTTGAATGGAAATATGACAAACTTAGTGACCTCGCAAGTGCACTGCTGTAAATTCCACCCATAGCGCTAGCCACTTATGTGTATGTCATTGATCAGTTTAGAATTAAAAGACGAAAATGTTTATCGGTCTAGTGGTATGAGGACCTTATCTGGAGTTCATCTTTAAATTCCACTGTCGCCAGTCACTCTACACACAGTGGCATCTTTCAAAGCCAAGGTGAAGACAGCAGGAATTCTGTTTCTCTGCAAGGAGATGCATTTATCATCGTGCAAAGTGCATCGATACATATCTTTCTTTCACTTCAACACCTTGGCGGCATCTTGCAAAGTCTGGTGCCGATTTTCTCTGCATTTATCGCATTTCGCTTTGAACATCTTGTTTAGCAAAATTTCAAGGGGGTACTGCTTTAGATAACAAGAAGAAACTATTAGATTGGCAACTACATTTTGCAACTTTCATCATTTCATCTTACTGAGTAGCTTACCTCTTTTGTTACCTTAAACGGTTGTCCACTTCATCTATACCATTCTCCCTGTTTTAATCTTTATTTCTTCACTTTTATTCATCCATACATGGAAAACAGAAACCTTTTTGAAAGTAACCTTAAAGGCAGCATTCACTCTCAGAACGCCTGCTGAATTCTCGACGGATTCGGAAAGACGAACTCAAAAGTGGGCTAAGATTCAAATTTCTCGGCTCAGAACTCATTCCGCTCCAAAAGACTCGTCCGCGATTTCATGGACGAGTTTTCCATTTCGCGCTCTTTCTGTTGGAGTCGCCTACTACCTCAGTTACGAGAACATGGAAAGCTTGTACAGCTCTACTCATACCAAATAGTTATAGCGCTTTAACTACCATGGAAAATAAAGTGACAAGACAACTCGTTTCCACATCCTTAACTGATCCACCGAGTACCTGACGTTTCGGCTGTTTTCTTCCCAACGAGCAGCTTATCGGTGCTCTCACTTTTGCTTTTGGCTATTCAGCTACCAAGGCTTCATAAACTATCTGGATCTCGAAATCCGCTTTTAAAGAGGGTGCTGCGTTTAAAGGACTTAACGTCAACATCTTTTTAGTATTTTAGTTTGCTCATCGTATATACCTTCTTATGAGAATGCTTGGACAAAACGCAGTCCTCGCCATAAGCAAATCTGCGGATGATGACGGACTTCGGTAATTTCTGGAATTTGGTACGTAGCGTCGCGGTGCAAATTTTGGAGCTTGTGAAAAACGGACAAGCAATCTCGTCCAAGTCGCCTCAGTCCACATGCATGATGCAACTTGGACGAGACTGCTTGTTCGAATGTCAGGAGGCCCACCCTTGGCAGTAGGATGCTACGAGTCCTTTTAAATTAAACTATTGCAGGCTTTACTAATTCCCTCCATGAAGTACATCGTAACGCTGCCCCGAGTTGACAAATGATGCTGTATAGTGGACTTGACAAGTCGGTGCACTTTGCGCGAGGTGTGTAGCTGCAGAAAGGGGTTCTAGCTCAGCTCAAAACTGTCCTTCAGCACCTAGACTTTGCAAGCTATACGAAATGCGTAGGGAGATACTCCGTGTATCTGCAATTCTCCATGAACATGTTCCGTCTTCGAGGTATGCTCCTGAGTCCGCAGCTGCACGCCTGCACCGACTTTTCAACTCGAGTATGCTTTATATTGTTTTCGAGTATCCGTCACAGGAAGATATCGTGGCGTTTTCTTGCTTCTTAGCTTCTGGAAAGGATGCTACGATGTGGTAGACGATTTCGAGTTTATTATGAACCTAAGAAGTATGTATTTCAAGTTTTATACAGTAACACTAAGTCCTGTAATCATAAAAATTGAGAGCATAACATATTTACTGAAATAGAAACCAAGTTGCCTTTTTACTGAAAGCCTATTCTCCTTGGTAATTTTAAAACTAAAGGCCGTAATACTTTTCAACCGCAGTCAGTCAGTTTTCAGTCTTCTGTCGTACTATGCTCACATCCCCATATTTTCCTCACTTTCCCTGTGATTCTAAAGCTTCAAAAACTATACAGTACTAAGAAGTGTTCTACCCGTGGAAGGCAGGTAGAAACTGAACTTTTCTGTCTGCATGCTGAGCGTATGATTTGAACGGGGATGACAGAAACTACGAAAAAAGGGTACTTCCAGACACATAAAAGTGTAAACTCGATCCAATCTATCAGTGCAAATGGGACAATCTGCGACTGATTGATTTGACGGGCCTGTAGCCGAGATTGTTTTTTTTTTTTTTGGAAATCCTGCAAGAAACTCAGATTCAATTCAATTTTATGATATTACATCACATAGTTCTTCCATTAGCCCGCTGAATTACTTCTAACAATAAGTAACATGAAATAACTAGGCGTATAAAAAATAAGGGAGATACGTATTACTATATATTGGACTTTCGGATAGTCGAATAATTTGGAATAAATCTGTGCTCAGACGTGAAAAAGACAAGAATGGAGGATGAAAGCGAAGGAAAAGTTTTCGACACCGCCGATTTTGAATACCATTAACTTCATAAACTCTGCTAATCTTACCACTGCAATTCTATCAATTTGTATACAAAAGAGCAAGGAAATATTCAGTTTCTGGTGAAAAAATAGGAGATTCATTTAGTCGAATACTCGAATAGCTCGGCATATCTAGGAGTCTCGGGGAAGCATGTCTCCAAGATTCAAATATCTACTTGAAATAAAAGAATTTAGCTTGTACATAGTTTTAGAACATGATTTATATGGCTATTCCATTATTTAAAAGCCCATTGTGTATTATTATATTACTTACTGTTCTTGGTACATTTTTGCTTAGTGGTTTGTTAGCCCTAACAGTCTGTTTTACCGTAAGAAAAGGGAATTTCTGGTACGCGGTAGTGTTGCTGACCTTTGGCTTACAACAGTGGAAACGTGAACTTCATGTGTAAAGAACTTCTCCTCCTTGATTTCTAAAACCAGTTTTGTTTCTAATGGTGAGGTCTGTCCGCGCAGTGCATCTCTTCTCATATGTTCGTGTTTTACAGCTTTAATCAATTCTCTACCTTCAGTCGTGGGCGTTTAGTTTCATATTTTATTACTACTTCTCTTCTGTTAAATGTTCACTGCTCTGCTGGGGCCAGTCGTCTTTTAAAGTTCTACGTGATCCAGACATTACACTAATGCAGCCTTGCTTAAAGAACGTTTCGCCAAATTTTTTACTTTTTTTGCTGAGAGTTATGTGGAAACGAGGGTAGAGGTACAAATGCGGTGAATCCTTCTACTCTGCTTCCTTAACCTAGAAGGATTCACCGCATTTGTCTATGCATGCTGATAAAAGCGTCTTCTTATAGCAGTTATATGAATTCATAGAAGAAAATCTGCTCGTCTATTATTCGCATCCTTACAGCGCTAGAGAACATTTTAATCTGCCTTCTTGAAATAGACAAGAGTTCAGGATGCTAACATAAGGTGCTACGGCAAATCAAATCCTTGCTGACACTTCTACCATAGCAGTTTGCCAACGAACATCTTGTTGCACCTTTAACAATTCTCTCCGATTAGATACTCTTTTTTCACAAGCTAAGACCAACGAGGTGGGCGAGACCAAGGCGCCGAAGGTGTCCGAATTGATGAAAATTGAACTGATTCTCACTGTTTTAACCAGCTTGGATACGTGCGGGTGTCTGGCCGAACTCATCTCACTTGTCTCAATCCGCGAAAAAGTGTGTCTACAGTGTCCCAAGAAAGTCCTCGCTATTTCTGTATAATATGCCGCATTTGACTCCTTTAATATGACGTGGCATCAAGCCTCTAATTTATGTCATTGCATCGGCGATCAATCCCATCATTTCATCTGCAGAACGAACACAGTTGTGGAAGTTAAAGGTCAACTTCGAACTCTACAGTTTCGTCAGGAGCAATATACGTATCACATGCGTCCCAAAGAGTTGTACGGACCGTTGTTAGTTAGTAGATTACGAAGTAATATAAGGACACCTCAAAAACTTTTGGTTGCATTACGGCATTATTGAATTGTTCAGAAATACCCACTTTTGACCATCCTTAGCACCTCTTTCGCGCTTTTTACATGCTTTTACCACATGTAATAGTTGATAATATATGTTGAAGGCAGTTGCGGGAGCAGAAGTGTTTATCGGGGGGACGCTTCCGGAAGTGGGCGGAGCTGGGGGCGGGCGAAAGAAAATTTTTAAAAAGTAAATGAAACAAGTTAAATGCTTAAAAATATTTCCAAACTATCGAAATAAAAGTAGATATTTTCAGTCGATAATAAAAAAAATTGTCTTTTAAAAAGTGATCCCTTTTCCAAGTTCTTCTTGGCCTCTAGGCCACTTTCAAAGGTTTTCGGACCCATTCTCGCTGGGGAAATGTACCATCGAACTATAATGGAGTTGGCAAGTCGCTATAAAAGGGTGCGAGACTATCCCCTCCTGGGGAGGGCGGGGTCGGGCCGCCATTTTCCGTCAACTCGTCCAAATTTCCACTCAAAATCAATGCAAATTCAAACGGGAATATGGACGAGTTAGTAGCCGCATTTGGACGGCCCAATAGCAGAACCCACGCGCAGGGTGGATACTCTTGCACCCCTATAAAACAGTAAGGTGTGCAGTGACACAAATCGTTAGCCATGGAGCAAATTCCTCTTAAGATCGGCCCGAGCGGCTGACCATCCGTTCACGCTATAACTAATCTAGAGACGTCTTTTTTCCCTCTGATTTGTCTAGGTGCACTCAGTACAACTTTGCATCTACTCGTCGACTCCACTACACATACGAAACACTACTTTTTAACAGCTCTGAACAGAGATGATATTACTGAGTTGGTTAAATTATTATTTTACCCTTTTAACTTTTAAAAAAAGGCGGAGACTTTTTTGTAACACTGTTTATCGAACTGGATTAAATTGATAGGAATTGGTAGAATTTGCCTGTCTCACACACCCGCAACAAGCTCGCGCACCTAACTAGACTGCCCTCTTTGGCTTTTCGTCGATTCGACGTTGTGCAGATAATACGCGGTTGAGCATTGTGAGTGTTACGTTGTTAGTGATAATTTGATGCAGTCGTAATTTCCGTTTCTTTCCAAGCTCCAATATCCACAGTTTTCATCATAGACAACAGCTGCGGTTCTAATGTATACCTTGACAAATAAGGGCAGAGACGGTTGTACTTATTAGTGGTTTTTCATAGGAAATGAATCATTTCCTGTTACCATTTTTGACTGTGAGCATCAAAATACGAATCCACTAGTAAACGGAGTGATTGATTACTTTACAATGTCTTCTAAAGAGGTCCCGGAAATACGAATTAGGCTCGCCATCTACGCTACTTGCAGTGGAGTATTATGGCTGCTAAATTTGTTCCTGCAGACGGTTAGAAACTATTGGCTTTTTGTTTGGCTTTTGAAACACCTGACTATGCCTACAGATAATAGAAGATCCCCGCCCCCTTCGCTTCTTCTAAAGAAAAAGCGCTATCATTAGGTAGATCATCGAACAGAAAGTTTCTTTAAGAAGGATTAGGGAACGATAGCGCGGCTTCCGCGCAGAAAACACTTCAATGGTAGTACCAACGCTCAGAGCTCATTTTGAGATTTCAGTGGACGTTGGAAGGCAACCATAGGCAGGCTAAAATTCAAAAATCCCCGATTAGTTATCATTTCTCAGGGCGAAAACTGCTTGCAGGGCATCTACCTGACAAGTGCATGTTTACATGAGTTTTGGCATGTCACGGAAGCGCACACATGGCACACAGTTCAGCTGTATCGATCAAGATCACGGCCCATCACGGTCCCTCACAGCGCTCGCAGACGCGCACTTGTCAGGTGAATCGGCTATACGTCGTTGTGCCTGAGTGGCTGCACGGATGAGTTGTCCACCTCTTTGTGCGCTAAAGTTGAAAAGTTGTATCGATCGTCCTTGGATC
This sequence comes from Oesophagostomum dentatum, assembly GCA_000797555.1. Lineage (NCBI taxonomy): Eukaryota > Metazoa > Nematoda > Chromadorea > Rhabditida > Strongylidae > Oesophagostomum > Oesophagostomum dentatum. The sequence continues at coordinate 910 of KN549474.1, read as the reverse complement.
TAATCGCAGAATTTTTCTATTTTTCGGGCCGGGCGAAATACGGATCTTGCCTCGGGCAGCTCCCTATCAGGAATAGCTTTTCAACGGAGGCCTTTGAATCCTAACCTACTTACGAGCGAAAAGTACAAGATAATCTTTTTAACGATATTTTAGTTCCTTTTTCGTGCATTAATCTTATATACAAAAACTAAAAGCATCCTAAGTTTACGTTTCTTCCTGCACTCATCGGTAACATGCAGAAAACTTGAATTTTACGTTGATGGCTAAAGAAAATTTATATTTATGTATTGAGTCCAACATTCAAAATTGATCAGCTGTTCAAACTTTAGCTCTCAAGCGTGTTTCAAAACATGTTATTTTTATTAATTAAAAGATTGGCGGATCCACTACTTAGGGACGCCATCATGGCGATCTTTATAGGTCAAGGTTACTGTGTTGGAAAAGCAATAGTTTAGTAAACTTTTGAGCGCTCACCATACGAGCAGACAGTTTTGGTCAGAAAATCCCTGAGGAAAAGATGAGCTCCTGACAAAAGCAACAAAAAACTAGTAAGTCGATAATATAGGGTTTATCTCGAGGCTTTCAATTTGTACCCTGCACTCTTGCGTCTCCCCATTTAGGTACATGCTATTCGCTGCTTTTGACAAACCAAAAATGGAACAAAAATGACGTGATATGACGTCTAACAAAGTATAAAGACGCATGTAGATGCTTATCTCTGTAATATTGCTGCTAATACTATGGAGCCCATGTTCTTATGAACAGGCTGCGCTTATTTTTAAATGTTCTATAAAACTTCTTGATCAGATAGACTGGGCAATTTGTCGTCCATAGAACGCTTTTTTTGCTGTGTTCTGTGCGCCTGCACCACCATGCACGCCACCATAGAATCCCCCAGCACAAGGAGGGG
>KN549473.1:24766-35686 GCA_000797555.1 Oesophagostomum dentatum | reverse complement strand
CTCAGCTAGGCACAGGGTTGTATTTCATAAAATCCTTTTCAAACCTAAGCGAATCTACATACGCTTTTGAGGCACAGTAGGTAACCGTAATTTCTGCCTATCCCACTGTTGCAAGGCGAGCCTTTCGCGCCAACTCCACCACTGTACTCCATTAAGCAAGTACAATCAACCGTCGCTAGCTATGCCTTACTCAGCCACTACTTGGCTGTAGTGTGCCACTGCCGTCCTGCTTTTAAAAAAGGATGGACATTACTGACAGCGCTATGGAAAAAGAGGAAAGGCATTTCAGGCTCACTACCATAATCGTCGTCCCGCTCCACTCTTTCTTTCTTTCTTTCTTTCTTTCTCTTTCTCTCTCTCGCGTTCCTATTCAAATCGGACTACGGTGTGCCGATGCCCTTGCCGGAATTACGTTCTTCTGGAGGGGTGGGGGAGGGGAGATTTGAAGGAGTCACTGCTAAGAAAATGAAAAGTACGCTATTGAGATTAAACGTAGCAAGTAAAGTCATTCAGTGAAAAGATTACGTTTTAACAACAGATCAAATAGACTAACCTCTTCTCCGATTATTCTGATGTTACCAAAGCGTTCCGAGAGAGACTTAATGATCAGGAACTGTGCCCTGCGATCCGCTTCTGTCTGAGGGTCAGCTGGTTCACCATTAGAACTTTTATCGACAATTTTCAAATCGCCACCAGTCATTACACTCTAAAGGAAGAAGTAAACGATATTTAAAAAAAAAAACATGACACACATGTCTCGCTCTAAATTAAAAACACCTTAATTGCGTTTCCGGCAGCTTCTGAAACGCGTACAGAGGATGCGACGAGCCGAGTTAAAAAGGAGGCTTTGTTCCACATATCCGTATCGTGCATTACTGATTGGTAGTACTACTCTCTGGAAAAATTCAAATGTTTCTAACTTAAAATAAAACATGCAACGTGGAACAGCCTGGTACAATGAACCGGAAGTGAGGAAGAGGGTCCAGTGCCCTTATTACGCGGCTGAATTATGTTATTTAGGACTGCAACGATTTCTCGATACCACTGCATTCGATGATGTATTTTGCAACAAGAAATTTGCCGCAAATTTCTTCATAAGAACGGCACCAATGTGATTTTAATGATGACGTAGTTAAAGTAGACGTTACTAAAGGTTAAGAAAAGGAAAACAATACGCAGTCTAAATAAACGACAACTTTTTCCACAAAATAATCAACCAGAACGAATCTTATCGTAGAAAATCTTGACGCAATCGCACCTCAGCGGGACCTACAGTAAGCTGTATTAGCCGCGGCGTCCCAAGCCTTGTGATAGCTGGAGGGAGCAGCTTATGGTTCATGTTAATGACTTGGATTGTAAGTAATGTAACGGCAGGTGTGTCGGATAAGGATTACTGTATTTTAAAAAAGTATACTGTGATGGTCATTCTGAAATCGAAAAACGAGGTGTAAATTTTGTAAAAAAAATGAAAGTGTGCCTAAAATTGGAAATGAACGATTTTTAATATGAATATGACGTTATGACTCGTCGAGGCGCGATTTTTTGTGGTTATATGTTTGAAGGAACTGTATAAAACTCTCAACATTGATGGCGTTGTAATATTGTATGCAGTGAACACCAAATAAATTCATCGCATAAGAAAGACCCAGAATTAAAAGTTTCCAGTCACGTCGTCCTCTAAGATGCCAGTAAAAACGTAATGTCAGACGGCCGACTTTTGTTCACAGGCTGGCGTTTTGTGTCTTCACGTGGATGGGGACCAGTTTTCGCGTTATTTCCCTGCTTCGGCCGCTATTTATTTCCTTAATATTGAATAAACCAAAGAGAAGAATGTTGCAGGTCTCCAGCGCTGTCCTACGTTATTTCACAATTAAGACAATGTCATGTCGAGTAAATGTAAGTACTAGCAGGGTTGTTTGTTTAAGAGTACAAGAGAATTTCAAGATGATTCATCTACAAACATTAGACTGAATGGGGAGCAAAAAGTGAACGAAATAAACCAGCAAACATCTCGAATTTATTGCGATTTTAAATTTTGGAGGTATTATTGATTGATAGAATATTCAGCTTATATATGATCATGTGAGAAGGCCCGCGTATTCTTGAAGCAGCCAGTAGTAACGCTTCCCTGTCCTTCGACATGTTATTTGACTAGGCGATTACTCGTCCAAGGGCGAGTTTTCGTATCCTATATAAACACTCGCCGGAATGATGGTATCTTCGTCATCTCGCGTTATCCGACGGCACGCCCACTGCTCGGGAACGACGAGAGATCCAGGTCTCGACTATCGGTACATGCCTACATTGATCTCGATATTGTTATTTGTTCTGATCAGAGGTAAGTGTGGCCTGAACGCAGAACTAGACTACTTTTGGTAAGTTGGAAAGTTGCCAAAAATGGTCTTATCAAAAATCGGTTCAGAATTTTGCGCAACTTGAGAAAATAGCTGTTCAGCATATAATTCCTAGAATACTACTTGCGATTTTCTGCCATTTTTTTCTGCAAAATTGTTTGGAAAAAAGTTTAGACCGCAAGTTTTTTTTGCTAACCGAATGATAATTCAGATGAAAATTCGAACAAATATTCGAATTCCAATCATTGCGAAATTTGAATATTAAACGGCCCTGATTTTCGAATAAAATTCGATTGTCGAAGTTCTAAAAGGTTTAGTTTTCGAATATACTTAATTTCGAAGTCTTCGAAGTCTCAAAACCGACGTTCGAATGTGTTTAAAAATTTAAATAACTAGGAAATGCTATTTTTGTATTTTCTTCAAATTTGGAGCAGCTAAAAAGCCTTTGTCGAATCTGCTCAGCCTGCAGATATTTCAAGCACATCGTCTTCGAAAGTATTCATATTCGATTTGACGGAAGGCACTATACCTGAATAAAAAAAACCTGGTATCTAAGAAATAGCATGCTTAAGTGGCAAATTACCCAAATATTGGATTATTTTTGCAGAAAAGTCGAGTTATTTGCACAAATTCGAAAAAAAATGTTCGAATAATCGAGTACTCATTTATTACAAGAAATGAAATTTGGAATTTATTCAATATTTATTTATCCAATAGAAATCCTCGAATATTCTAAGTAGTATATACAGCAAGAAACTCTAGCTAAGGATGGGCGGCATTATAGCGTGCAGGGAAGAACCTAATAACTTCCTCACTGAGCTTAGCTTCTCTACGCCTTGTCATGTGCAGAATTTTTTGTCTACACTTGTTTTGGAGATACATTCTGCAGTGCACTACTTCTACACCTGTATTCTTTTACAACTCGTACACATTTAGCTGCGAGTGCAATCATAGAAGAGTGTCAAAATCAGTACTACTGTGAGAATGGAGGAACTTGTCTGCTGAGCAGTGGTAAGTGTATGTCGATCTGAACATTTCTTAAGATTAGAACAGAGTTTACTTAATTGCTGCTCTCGTTTAGATCCCTTTTTCAGCTGCTCTATTCTGCTGAGGAATAATTTTCTACTTTCTAAATTTTTGTCTCCTTTTGTCTCGAAGCACTTTTATTTCCAGTTCAATGTTAGAAATTTCATTTTTTTCGCCGTTCTTATTCTAGTTATGAATATCTCAGCTAAACGCCTCTTACTAGTTTTTAGAGAATAATTCTACTCCTAATTAGCATTTTGCTGGAAATCGTATTTTACAGCTTGTAGTGACAGTTTCCTAAAAAAATATCTTTTTTATCCTTTACTTCCTGCTATCAATCCCAATTTTTTTCCAATGCACAACGTTCTTTTTAAGAAAATTAAGCAAAGCTAAGCGTTTCGGCTTCCCAGCTGTTTGCTTGGGAAGATGCAGTCACTCATCAAGTATAGGTACAGCAAATCCAAGCAGCGGACATTGCGACGTTTGTCAATTAAATATCTTGACCACTTTGATCGCGCCTTGCCCGTCTGCCTAACGCGGACGGGCAAAATTTCTTTGCCCTTGTTCTGGAGACACATTCATTGGTAAGAAACTAACGAGTTTATTTTGACAGAGATATTTAAGCGGAAAATTTAAATAAAATTACGTAAAAAAACTGCAGTATGGTAAAATGGGAGTTGGAGAGAGCAACCACGCTCGATCTTTTGAAGAAATACCATTTTCTGCGTTATCATCAAGCCCTATTTGTGGCTGGCTACTTATTAAAGCTCTACTCTTAATATCCTTACTTAAGCCGCAGTTATATCCTCATTAAACTGACATTATTCTAGCCGATTCTAGAACTTTTCCTGACCTACACTATTATCTGATCTACGGAGATCAATTCTAAGCGTCCCCTCCCACTGCCACCCCTATCGATTCTCATCATTCAGGGTCACCTCCCCGTGCTCTGCGCTTTGTCAATCCAGCTCTTCTTTCCTTTTAATTTCTTCGATAGTTTATTACTGATTAGATTTTGAGTAATTCTTTATGAAAGGATGAGTGAGCGGAGCGTCACCTCACTGCTCTGCTCAAATAGTGTCCGGAAGATTTCGAGTGCTTTTCGAGTGTTCGCCTGTTGACACACCTCGGAAGCGTAATTTTGTAAAAAGGCAAGTTTCCTGGCGTCATTTGTGGACAAGAGCTCTTACAGTTTAGGTAAGGAAGCACTTTCTTTTGTAGCAGTTGTGAAATCACATTTGGCAGAGCTAGCTCTGACTTGTCCGGCTCTTCGCCTTGCTCAACTAGCTGTTTCCAGAATAATGATCATTGGCCGCGTGGCAAGTTTCGAAAAATGCTACAAATGAGTGGCATAGGTCCGGCGGGAAAATTTAAATGCAAATTTCACTATTCCGCGAACCTCATAACTCTTGCTGTCTGCTTCTCCCTGAACCTGGCAAACAGCCGAGGCACAGTCTAAGAACGTTGCTCCCAGCGAACATTCATTAACATCCATTATTAGCCGGATGGGTGGTAGCAGGCCCAAGACTATTCACTGGTTGACCTCGTCCACTGCTCAAGCCCCTGGGATCTCGGAACGCGGAGCACCAAACGCATAGCTTTTTTCTCAGAGTCCCAGGCAGGCCCACTGTGTGCGACCCTAAAAGAAGCGCGCCTCCGCCTCCATCGAGAGACAGGGTTTGCGGTTGAAGAGCGGAGCCTGATCCGAGTGGGCGGGAGTTCGATGCGGCAAGAAATCAATAAAATCGATCGATATACTCGTAAAGGCGATTTTGAGATCATGGGCCCTTACTGTCATCCTATCCGCAGCCCTAAAATGAGTGTGGTTTTTACAGTAGTGATCCAAGCAACCAATGCAAATAAGCTTTGACCATTTTTTTTTTCATGGAATTTCTAGTGCACTTAAAATTGAGTAGTCCTTTTTCCTCAGAATCAAAGCAGAGATAAAGTGGTGTTACGGTTGAGTGTGTCTTCGTGTAGATTAAATGAAATGAAATGAGAATCCTCTTAGATTTGGCTGTTGGCAAAAAATGCGGCGACGATGAAGTCTACCACATGGAGCAGTGCTACTCGTTCAACGAGCGTCCGATGAATTGGGCTGATGTGAGCAACTCTTACTCAGATTCTGAGCGTGTCTGAGTCCAGGTTCAAATTTTAGGCAGCCAAGTACTGTTACGACCAAGGAAGAAACCTGGCGCTGACTGAGAGTGAGGACGACCAGACTTTCTATGCTGGCTACGTACAAGGAATGCTCTCGGCGACCCAGGCATTCAGTAGGTGACGTCATTGATGCTTAAACTCCTACACCTTGCTTGTTCATTCAGCTCAGGGTGTAAGTGGTGTATGGACTTCTGTTCGTTCGGTCCCAAATGGTTCCGAACCGGCGTGGGTAGTTGTTCCCGGGTCATACGTGGTTACCCACCAGTATTGGCAGCCAGGGGAACCGAATATTTATCCAAGTTATGACGGTGAGAAATCGTTTTATGTTAAGAGATACTTTACTTCATATATTTTTCTAGAGGTCTGCGTTTCTTTGCAACAGGAGACGATGTATCGAAGCTGGATGTCGCAGTCTTGCGATGCGCTAAATTTCGTTGTCTGTAGAAGGAAGGCTGTAGATCAAGGTTTGTGCACCGTTTTTTTTTTCAGTGAACGCGCAGAAAAGCAGACTTTGTTTCTTCTGCTTCTAATTATTTTTCTGTAGGCCTTACTGGAAATAATCTTTGCTGATATAAGTGGTCTAATAAGGGGCAGAATAAGGATTTCGAGCAACAGAAATACAAAGCGCGGAAACTTCGTCGAGTGAAGCTGTATATAACAATCTATCTTTTCTTCCCTAGTTTTCTTTCACATTTGAAACGGAAATAGTTGTGGAAAGTGGAGAATCAAAAGCAAATTTCTGCTGCATGAGCCGCTGAACAGTAAAGATAAATTCGTTTCTAGTTAGCTCAGCTTCAAAGAGAATACAGTAGGATTACTATTGCTGGTCTCCGTTACTAACTTTCTTTAATCCAGCCAACTATGATGGGTAGGCGCATATTGATTTTGACGTCCTATCACTGCGAAAATCGCAACGCTCATTGACCAAAGAATTTTTGAAAAATCCTAGAAGGTGCCAGCAATAGCTGCTATATGTTTTATATATTGCTACTCAGCTGGAATAGCCACATAAAAATTTCAGTGGGATTGAATGATGCTGAAAAGATTATGTGCAGGAAGCCAAGAGTTGGTAGCCTTTTGGACGGTGTTGTATTGCTTCTCATTCAACAAGACTTGTGGACTTTAACCCTTTGAGTTCCGCTGGTACACATATGTACCAGTACTTTTTCCTTTCTTTTGGCAAGTGATAAACTGAAACTTTCATGCAATATCGATAGTCCTCTAAGAGTTCTATGTGAATTGAATTGGAATAGTTCAAAACCTTACAAAACGGGGGAAATATAAGCTGCCAAAATTTCAATTTTTTGACTTTTTGTCGATTTTCTTAAGAAATATATCAAGATACCGAAGCCTATAGCTGTCGGACGCATGTTATGCAGTAACTACATTCTAAGCACTATTTTAGCGATATAATAGACTTTGTTAAATTTGGTGGATTCTAGAGTAGCAGCCTTCCGAAGTCATGGTTGACAGCAATGAATATGTCGGAACTTTCGAGGGTGAAAAGTCGTGATCACAGCCAGAATGTGGGCATTCATAATCTAGCGACAATAATTGGTAACAATGTAGCCAGATTGAACCGGAGACATATCCCAGACATTTCAAAAAATTTCGTCGAAATTTCAACTGGCGATCACATCCTTTTTACAATGCATAGTATTTTACGGATTTTTTTTGTATCTGGCCCTATAATTCGCCTCTCATGTAAAAAGTTTAGCATAACATCCAGTTAAGCATTAGACAGCTTCAACTATAAATATTTCTTCACTTTACAGAGTTTACATCTAGTTTTTTGGTTTCAAAACTGCACTGTGTACTAAAGCCGAAAATATTTTTAAAAAATAAAGAAAGCCCCAACTGAGAAATCGGCCACGACTGTTATGATCGCCGTTGCCTAGACTATTAACTTGAACCATAAGCTGCTGCTCCCTCCGGGCTTTCGCACGGCTTGGGACTCAAAGGGTTAAGTAACTCACCCTTGCCGGCCCGCATAGCAACCAAAATGTGCTTCAACGCGCTATTCCTTGTCATGGAATCAAGTTTTCTAGGGCCTAGTGGAAAGGTTATGACCCCGAAATGTCGCAGGTAAAAAATGTGCTATGTACTGTTGTTACTAATTCATTCGGAAGCATGAAGTTCAAGGGCAGCAAAATTTTAAAATAGTAAAGCTGTTAAAATAATTTTAACTGAGTGGCTTTTCTCTGGACCCAGAATTCCTTGTTAACTGAAGCCGCTTTTTATGCTTATAAACATATTCAAAGAATAAAAAAGAAGAGTAAATAAATCAATATGTTTCAAGGCAGAGTATATGTAAACAAAAAGCATTGTTTATCAGATCTTAAAAAATGGCTAGAGGTTGAAGAACTCGTTTCGAGTTTTTAATGGAAATAAAAAAGTGGAGGATATTCGATCATTTATGGATAAGGGAGATAAGAGAGTTCTATGGACTTTTCTATTCGCGGGCAACTGCAGCAAGACAACGCGATTGGAGTTGCAGCGGTGTGTACGGGACAAGGCAAATGCACGGTACATTGTAAGCAACTGTAGATAAGAAATTGTGAAAGTAGCGCCGTATAGTTCAACTCACACCGTGACAATATGAGTCTACACTTGTCTGGATGTATTTTTGCAAGCGTTGACCTAGCACATCTATACCGAAAGCGTTCATATTCATTACTAGTTACCTGTTCCTTAGGAAGAAATTCTTTTATCTTGAAACAGCTCCATCCTTCATCTTTTATTTTTCAAGAAGCTTCCAAGGAGCGATTGATGCAGTGCGTTTGTGCAGAAGGCTATGGAGGCGTTCGCTGTGAACGACTTACCGGCAGTATAGGTGGTTAGTTGAATTTTTATTTGGGCTGCACTAAATCCGAGAACTTCTGTGCTTTCCAGAAACATCCTCTCAGAATATTTCTTGCGCTGGTGAACCGTTCGAGTTTGCATGTCGCAATGGTACAATCCGTGTGGAATACGCATCCTACGGGGCTGCTGTACGTAATTTGCAATTTAAATTTTTCACAAAATTGTTTGCTAGCCTATCACGGCTGATCCTAGTTGTTTCAGGAGGGCTACGCATGCTCGCCGCAGCTGGTGTCCGTCAGGCAAACGTGTAGCAATCCAAATTCACTCAAAACTATTACGAACAAGTAAATTTTCTCGTTGATTTGCTTATTTAACTAATAATTTTTAATTCCTTAGGTTTTCGAAATTAGCTTCCTATTTCTGATCAAGAAGCTTTTTTTTTCAGGTGTGAGGGTCTTAACTACTGTACCGTTCAGGAGCTAAAGGAAGTTTTTCCTGAGACTCCGTGCCCAGTGCAGAATGAGCTGTTTTTGCACTATCGCTTCACTTGTTCAGAAGGTAAGCTCTGCTTAGAACTTAATTGCCTAAGAGCCGAAGACTCTTCAAAATGTTGTAGCTAGGAAAAATGCATGAAGAGGTTTTCGGATGTGCTTGATTTTTTTTTGAGGGAAAACAGAACAGATTTATGTAAGTAGACACGCATTTGGGAACCAGTAATAGAGGCATAATCTACTCTCCACTTCTCTGAAATTTTGTTCTGAGCTGCCTTAATCGCAAGTAGGGCGGCTAGATAGAACGTTGAGCTACTCGAGGTTAGGCCTTGGGCTAAGTATAGGATAGGCATGGACCCCTAGCAGCAAAGAACGGCATGAAATAGATTGGAAACTTATTGTAGACTGAAGATATATTAAGCTTGAACTGTAGCCCTCTCTCTTCATTACCGGTGATCAGGGCGTGGGAGCAGTACATATTGATTGTGGGCGGACGAACCACAGGCTGTCTAGGAACGGTGATATGGGCGGATCTAGGCAGCCGCACGCATCCAAACTGATTAAAACAGTGAGAATTAGCCTGATTTTCATCAGTTTGGGCAACAGCATCCTGGCCCCCGCCTCACTAGTCTTAGTCCGCGAAAAAGAGAGGATTACAGAAACCTCTTATTATTGGAGACAGCTGGTCCATAGTGACAGCGAGCCAGCCGCTGCTAGGCATGCTATACTTTGGTCGCAGTACACCCTCAGCCATAGAAAAGACCGAGCTCTAGTGAGAAAGAGATGCTCCAAACAGTGTGGCTCTAATAATAAGTGCCACAACACTGCTTAGAAAAATTTCGAGAGGGTTTTCTCTTTTCGACATAATTTTTTGCCACTGAGACTCGAGAAGACCAGCAGTTTGTTTCAGTAGCGATACGAGGGGAAGGGCGAGGGGGAGCGCTCGAGAATGGGTCCGAAAATTTTTGAAAGGGCCTAGAGGCCAGGAAAAAAATCGAAAAAGGGGTGAATTAAAAAAAACAACCTAAATTATTAATTTTGAATACCGATTTTTTTAAACTAAAAAAAATGTTTTTAAAATTTTTACAATTGATTTTTCCTTGGCTCCCAGCCCCGCCCACTTTTGACCTGAGGCCCCCCTCCCCCGAAAAAAATTTCTGCGACCGCCACTGGTTTGTTTTAGTTTAATTTAACCTTTTGGAGGAGTGCGGTAAGACTTAGGTTAGTTGCTGCGCTCAAGTTAAGAAAAAGCATGGTCACTTTTCTTATGTACATAACAAAAAACAGGTAATGCAGGCTCAGAAGTAAAGAAAAGATTGTTCTGAGAAGCTTTTCTGTGCAGGCTTTTCTGCAGGCTCAACAAATTTTAAACCAAGTTTACAGTAACCCAGTAAGGGTCAGTGAAAAACTAGCTAGCTGATTTTGCGTTGCCCCAGATCGTCAGTCAGTCTGTGCCTCTGGTGCTTTCTACATGTCCGGTCGCTGTTTTGTCGTTAACACCAAAAAGAAGCGTCTATCCTTCTCAGAATCGCAGCAGACTTGCCGTAAGCAGGTTAGTTGGAACATGGTACTTACTGTCCGTTTTTTTGTACCTATCCCGCTAATTTAGGGAGGATATCTAGCTTCTAACATTGATGCATCTATGGATGCTGAGGTAACGAGAGAAGTCGTCCGGCAAGGCAAAGATGGGGATGGGTTCTGGATTGATTTGAAGGTGAATGCCGAAGGGAATCCACTGTGGAGTGACGGAAGCAGCCTTACATACAGGTGAGCCTATTTCGTAGTTAACAAAGTCGGATTTTGCAACTGTCCCTCGAATCGAGTGTAGACGCGGAAATTCTCTCGTGCACGTGACAGAACTGCTGAGCAGGGATGTGCGCAATTACGAACCTTTAACGATTTACGGTTTACGACCATTTTTTACGATTTAAATTAAATTGAATTTCCCAAAAGCCGCCAAAAATTCGTGAAAAATTGGTAAATCGGTAGAAATTCGTAATTCTGTGCGGTATAAACATATTCCAATGCGATTTTCAGTTTTTTTTCATTTTTCATATTTAGCCTCGAAGCACCCGTACTGTCTCCTC
>KN549472.1:69370-80829 GCA_000797555.1 Oesophagostomum dentatum | reverse complement strand
GGCATGTCGAAGTGTTTATGTTCTGCGCCGGCGAAAACGAAGGGCCCAGACTTAGGAATCTAGTTGCTTGATCAGTTGCGCGGACGTAACGAAGATCGGCGTATCCAAGGTTTATGTCTCTGGCATGAGTGCTCTTCTCGCTGAGCTACGCCTTGGACGAAGTGGGCATAGCAGAGCAAGCGGAGACGTTTGGTGGCGTAACGTTACGGATAATAGCTGGTATCCATTTTCAGGCCTCTGATGAAGACGAATTGCTCGAAACGTTAGGCCAGTAAAGGATTTGCCGTAAAAACCTCGTTGGCAAAGTAAAACTACTTCAATTTCTAGCAATGCCCAGGTTCAGAGAAAGAAGAACATGGAACTTAGTTTATGCAGATTTCTGAAATATTTCTAAACAGTTCCAGTATGAATCTATAGGATTCGATAGTTATCCAGAAATTCACGGTACTCGCCGTCTTTTTATACTCTGCATTACAAAATCCAAAGTGGATCGGAGAGGATTTTGTTTTGGGCCATTTTCACATTCTCACTCCTGTTACCCCAGCGCGTGGTTGCTTACTGTGTCTGGTGCATAGTGCATTTCAATATCATAAGACACCCCTAGAATTCGAGGTTATCTGGCTCTGCAGCAAAGCAATGACTTCACCGTTATTACCAGAAGATTCCTAGCATGGAATAACCTAGGAATACACGTTATCGGATATTTTCCTTGTTTTTCAACCGTTTCAAAATAATAAGACCCCCTGGGCACATCCTTAATTTTCGCCTATCTGAGAACAGATGGCTTTCCTATACTATTCGATGAGCCTCATCTTCGCACTACAGCAGCACTCGAAACTGTAGCACATGCCAGTACGAAACTTTAGAGCCGATGACGCCACTTCTGGGATAAAATCCTAAAATTTCAAATTTTTAGTTGTTTTATGTCATCTAAGGGTAGATTTAACCAGCACTTTTGTTGCCAACCGAGTTATACGCTAACCTCAGTTCGAATCAGGTCTAACTTCATGGGTGCAACCTAAGCTTTCTCAAACTATGAGGCATAAACCACTCGGTTGGCCTCAGTTGTCAGCCATCAGCCATCCCTTAAATCTTGGTGATTTATTAACAGAACGGCGAAGCTATTAGTTGTCAAATCTTAATTATCAATGCAGCAGGACAGGAGAGCTGTCCGGATCCGGTGGTTTGTTTTTATTTGGACTTTATTTGAACCATTTCTGAGGAAATGTTGGAGTAGCTATGCTGAATGCGTTTCTTTTATATCACGTAGTAAGTGCAAAATTTAAACAGAGTCGTATGCACGAAAATCTGCTAGGTAGAGGCAGTGCATTAAGAGTCACGAAAACTGTCACATGCCGAGGTTAAAAAAACCATGCACCTATCAGCAGTGTGCAGCTTCGTGAAAGTGTTAGGTTGGTGCAAACGAAACTTCACAAATGTGGTGGTTGTATTTAAAGCTGTATGCAAAATGCTTGACGATGATCCGTAGAGCAGATTAGTAGCACATATTTCGAAAGCTCTTCTTTGCTCTATTATTATCCCCATCACTGACATCCTTTGATTATTATCACAAAATAAGCGTTTTCCAAATTAACGCAAAGATTGCGGGCTCATAAACTTTTCATCCTAAATATTTTATCATAGAGCTAATTACCGTGAAAACAACTCGAAGTTGTGCCTTCGCACTGTCTTGAAATACCGTCAAGGTTCGAATAGCTTTGATAGTTTTGCTCTTAGCTTTGCGATCAGAATAATGCACTATTAGAATAAGTTAACTGCAGAGCTTTAATAGTATTTCGTGTGAATTGCAATCTCATGTATACAGAGGCACGAATATGTTCTTATGAAAGTTTGGGAAATGGAATAAACCAAGTCTTGTTTTCCTCTGAAAGCAAGGATGAGACACGTTTATTCCCCGTTCAACAAATCAATGAGCAATATGCAGAAGTTAACAGTCATAAATTCTGAGTGGTCTTCGAATTACACAATTCCGGATCGGGAAGGGTTGCACTCAACATACAAAGCAACTGAACATCCACAGTCGAAACATCAGTTATTACAGTTCTAGTCAACCCATTGTATATGTATACACAGTCCCTGTAAGGCATGTGTCTGTGAACCAGCGATCGCCTCAGCTTGTAGTCGTCGATTGCCTTCGAGCAGCAGTACCAAATGACCTGCTCCACATGTGGAGCAGGCCATTTGCTTCTATACTGGAGCACATGCATTGCAGCGACTCACAAAGAAAACATCAGAGAAGTATACGGTGGTAGCACTCAAACTGAGATCTTTGAAGCAATACCGGTTTGCGAGTACAAAACAGACTGTGTAAAAGTGGCTTCAGTCAGCGACAGAAGATCCGTCGCTGTTTGGCAATATCAGCATCACATGTAGCACAAAGCTACTTCTTAGCCTTAGGAATATTCCTAAACTGCTCCGGAACCTCGGATAGTATGCTGTGCCATTGTCCAATAGGCTTCCTTTTCTGAAAATACTTTTGTTGTTGAGCCAGAAGGAAGTAAAAACAAAACGTATGGATTTTACTACTGCGCTAGAAAAGAATATGTTTTATTGATTTATGTGTTTTGATTTTGTTATAGAAAACATTAAGAGTGTGCGTATGGCCTTGTGCTATTGATAGTTACATCAAAAAGCCAGTTCGCGAAAGCGATTTTTGCTAGTAGACCATCGCTAGAATTCTGCCCACCACCTCATGCAATTTCATCGGACCGGCCAATAATCACACTTGGACTGCTACTGGACGGGCCCCATAATAGCCGTCGGCTCTTATAGTCAGAGGGTTGCTGGGCCACCCGGTATTGGGTGACTGGCCAACCCGGCAATAAACCAAATAAAGCAACTTTCGGTGCCTGACCCGTTTTACCTGAAACTAACTTTCCTAGACTACTGCCGGACTGGTCCATCACCCAACACCGGGCGGGCCGATAACCCGCTACCGAACGGTCCGACAACCCTCTGCCTATATGAGCCGACGCCTTTACAGGGGCCGTCCGGCAGCAAAACAAGTGTGACCTGCCGATCCGGTGAAATTGTCTGAGATGGCATGGTGTGGTAAAGCACCTGAATTTAAACTTGACCTCTTTCGTAGGTCTGACTAACTTCTGAGACAACATTTCAGAGCAAAAGTTGTCCCGCTTTTACCTTTGCGTTAATAGTGGCGTATTTCTATGCTCGCGTTGTTTTACTCAAATTCATCATCATTGCGGCAACGGAGAAAAAAAATGAAAACTAGAGTACAGGAGGGGCCTTCGAAAAGAACGGAACGATAACGTAAGAAATCGGGAAGGCCCAGGCAATTGGGCACCTTCGCCGAGCGATGCCTGCGACAGGACTTTTCTCATCCTATAGCTATAAGCTATTAAGTTTTGTAAACCAGGTAGCAAGGTATCTGACGCATCGCTTTTAGAGTGCTGCAGTAGTTTGGATGGGAAAATATTTCTCTAAAATATTGAAGGCTTGCTTCCAACAGCACGAAATACTAACTTTCGGATGGAAGAACTCAAGCACATTCTTTGGAATGTATGTTTTATCTTCTATGGAAAATCCATAAGCTCATGAAAAGAGCAGTTTTTGGTCTAAACACATGTGTCAACATTATGTGCTGAAAAGAAGCTTTAAAATTGCTTTTTAAAAAAGTACTAGAACATTTAATACCGCGTGTCTAAATTAAACTGTGTCATGCCGCAAGCGAATTAGCTTTCAAGAGAGTTTTCGGAGCTAGAAAAAGACAACTCACATGGCCGTTGACGTCAGTATGAGCAAGAGAGAGGAAGCAGTTCTCCCACTGAGTTCGTCCCTCTACCGTAGGACTATCCTTGCCTAGCACGCAACAGCCGAGCAGATCGTCCTTACCGATTCTAGAAATAGCTCAAGCAATACTAAGAAGGCATACGATAACTAATCTAATTCGCGGAAACACAACCTTTGAAAGGTTCTTACCTGTCCCAATCCATCACTTGAATAAGGAAGTTCGTTTCGGCCACCTGGCTCAGAGGGAGGTCGTATTCCAACGTCTCATGGTAAACCGGGTTCAGATTAGCACGCTTGCACGTTGATTTGCGCAATTTCACGCGCTTTCCTCGGTATACTTGTTCCACTTTTACGTAAGGATCTAAGCATTATCAGTTTTCGAGTAGAAATGTCTACAAGTGCTGCTCCTAATAAGCAGTGACACTTACCCGAGGCTCCAGTAATATCCATTGGTCGAAGGTTATATGCTTTAGCAACAGTAACAAATAATTTTTGCTCATTCGGCGAATATAAAAGATACAGTAATAAATCTCCAAAATCATTTTTTTCCTAAAGGAGATTGTTATCTGAGCTGCGAGTGATGACCGACGCACAAGCAGAAACTCACTTGGCTGCCAACAATTTGCATAGTATACTCCGTCCATGTGTACAAATCACTTTTATCGAACAAATCCCGCATTATTACATTGCCTATTAAGCCATGTCTCGTAAATCTATCGAAATCGTAGACGGTAAACTGAAACAGAAGAGTCGTGAAATGGCTAGCTAGGTATGGTCAACACTCTGGATCTTTTTTTGGAGTTAAAAGTACGTCAAACATTAGAGATCAATGAGCGATACGAATGCAAGTGATGATGGGGTTGCCTGATTTGCGAGCACAGATTTCCCGTCTGTCTATATTGAAAAATAAAATGAGATCGCCTGCCCTCTAAATAACCGTAGCACTTTCAAAAACGTGTTTATTTCAAGAAATAACTTTGCATTTCGCTGTAACGCAGAAGATTTTCACGCGCCAGATTACGGCGTTAGAATTTCGGCTAAAAATGAAATCCAGATTCAGCTAGCATAAATGATAATGCTCTGACACACAAAGTACTGTAGTCCAACTGCGACTGATTTTAATCCTGGCATAGCGAAAACGTAGCGAAGTCGTTGGCGTGAATCCGAAACCCCGTGGAGAAAAGCTTTAGAAATATTTTGGATAACCGTTAAAAATCTAAAATGAACAGAAAAGAGGAGTGCATCGTTACCCAAACGAACTCAATCCCTACGAACTCGCCTTTGGGGTTCTCGAGCATACATAGATTAGGGCAGAAGAATGATATAAAAGGTCCCAGGGGCACACCTCCAACCATTAAGTGGTCTTCTACACTCCTTTCTATTTAAACTCTAAGGTGAGCCGTCGTGAATATCTGATTCTGTACAGTCCTTCGCGTTTACTAGGTGAACGAAACCTATTTTGTAGCATGACGAGGCGTTTTAGGGGATAATCATTTATGACATTGGCATTCCAGGCTTTGACGGGACGAAAAATGCTGGAACGTTAGCTTAGTAAACTGTGCTATATCATCTTGGTTCCGGCTTCAACAACAAACTGTTAGATAATGTACTATTATGCTTCCAATTTCGTAGTTTTACAGCTTTTGACGGTGGACTTCGAACGGTCGTTTGAAGAAGGATAGAATTTGCAACCCTAGAGGAACTTTTTTACTCTTAACTTTCCCCTTAACCCTTAAATGTCTTAGAAACCGACGGCGATGAAAGTCCTATTGGGTTACTCCATTTGAAACTCGGTGGTCGTGAAAGAGGGCTCATAATTCTTGAGTTAATATTCAGCAGACTATGGCTCATTCTTTGTAATGTATATCTATTTTTTTCTAATTTCGAATAATTTCAGAAAATCTAAACAAACAAAGAGGACAAATAAAGCTTCCATTTTAATAAAAGATCCCTGAATTCTGGAAATCTTGAAAAGAACTAGTGACGTCGATTTGGGTTCAACGTTATTTACATAGCAATATTCTTCTTTTAGAAAAGGGATAGAAAGTAGCCAGTAAAAGACAAAAGATCGGCTGCATACCTGTAACATTCTCGTAGATAAACTATTGAAAGGAACATCGAAAGAGAACATCTCATTGAAATCCGGGTCCAAGGTTTTCTTGCATATTCTCGTTTTGCAATGATTCCTCCTCTCCGGAAGTAAATACATTTTCACATATGGATCAACAGTTCTACCCTTTTCCTGAAATCAACCTGCTTTCTCACACTTGCGTACAAAATTGTGCTGCTGGTACCTCTACAGGTAGGTGATTTGCTCGAAGGACGTGGAGCATCAAGACCCGGTGGATGAAGTCATATCGTAATGCAAAGGTGAGGGTTCCACGGTAGCAACTCTCTCCACTTTTCTCGTAAAATCCGAGTTCGTAGTGGAGCACAGATCGGTCGTCCATCTCGTCGAGCTGGAAAACACAAAATGGAATGCTGAATGTACAGATGCATAATTTTCTAAGGAATAAACAAGAATGCGGAAACGAGAAAATGACCGTGCAGAATCATCTTGAAAGCTCAAAATAAGTGGAGATCTTTTGTGAGAGAGGATGAAAGTCGATGATTGCAGTTTCTGGTTCTGCTCTATGGCAGAACTACAGAGTATTCAAAGGAGTGTAGAAATGCGAAAGAAAATAACGTATCAGCAGTAAGTTCAGCCGCTCTTTGCATAAATGGAAAAGCTGTCCCACTAATTTAGAAACTTCGTGATAATTCTTCTTTTCATTTTTGTAAAAAAATCTGGCGCCCAATAATCTTCCGGATTCTCGTTTTCTTGTTTTTTATTTTATGAATGCTATTGTCTTTTGCCATACTTCTGGGCTGGAATTCATGAAAAATTGGTTACGCTAGCCAGGCTAGCCGGCATGATTTAGAATAAAGCATTGATTTTCGTGGTTTGCTTATCAGACAGAAACAGTGGATGATTAGGGAGTCGAAATTTATTGCAGTCATGATTATTGAGTTGGCTTCGCTAACCTGGCTAGCCAGAGCAAAGTTCCATGAATCCCAGCCCTGAATGCTTCATTTAAAAATAGATCATCGAAGCCACTTCCGAAGTTTTTTTTAATAGAGACTGCAGGACGAAATAAGAAAGAAGCAGAAATTAATTTGATCATAAATTTTCCACTTTTCAGAACAGATATACATATAATATGGGCGCGCAATGCATTTTCAAAGATATTTTGGACTCAGACTGGGCTGAAACTACTACTAGTAGTCACTCAGGAGTAACGAGGATCAACGTGTGGATGTTGTTCAGTTCTGCCTTCATCATTTCCAGAACGCACTTATTGTTACAAAATAAGAATGCTTCTGTACCAGTTGACGTTGAGCAAACCTTCCACCTACGCTCCTATTGATGACATTGTTTTTCACGAATGACTACCTGCCAGGGTGTCTCTCACGGCATACAGGTAATTATAATTTAATTTACTCTGTTCGGGTATGCTGCGTAAGTTGCGGATGTTTGCTCAGTAAGCACAATTAGGCAAGTATATTTTAAATTCAAATTTCAGCATTCAAAAACGTGTAAAAAAGGTAGCCACAAGTTACTTTTGATTTCTTATGATGCCTAGAACTATTTTACTAACTACTACTACTTTACTAACTACGAACTACTTTTTTGTGTGAAAAAGATGAAAAGCGAATAAAAAAACTGTAAGGAAAGAGTTAAACATTTCACTGGACTTGTTGCTCTCAAAAAACATAACAGCGGGCTTTTAACGCCCAGTGGAACAGAGCATTTTCGCGCTCATTTAGAGCTCTGCAATGTTGCGGCTTTGGCGTACATACTTAGTATATCGTCCTTGTGCTTCAGAGAGTTCGTTGAGTTTAAGAACCATCAGAAGCACTACGCTTTCAAATGTGACGCAAAGAACGATCTACTCATAAGTATCACCTACTAACTAAAAACCGAGATAAAGAAATGACACTAGGGACTGAGAAGAATGTAGTTATGACCAAAAAATGCTTGTAAAAAGTTGTTTCCAGTCAAACCTGAGCTGTTTGTAAAGCTGGCTCAGAGGCCTGCGAAAGCTTTTGTCGTGTAATTAGAAAAAAGATTTTGCCAACGGTTTGTGCTTTAAGAAGACAAATTATAGCTTCGCAATCAGAACAAGCTTCGCCAAATCTGTTAGCCTCTCCTCTTACAAAAGCTTACTTTATTATATCAAGCCTACCCTAGATATTTAAGAGAGTCACGCTGGAAAATGTTACATCTTGTTCAAAACTGTGCTATTCCTTAATCTGCATTTATTTATAATTGAATTCGTCATCTAAATAGGTGACACCCTCAGATATTTTATCCAGCTGAAGATCAGAAGTCTGAACAAGCCGTTTGCGGAACACGTCTATCCTTTAAGTAATGACTGCAAGCGGTCTCCGTGACCTCAAAAGCACATGACGAAAATATTAGCATGGCATCAAAGTACTTGAGCCTATGTGGAAACTTCATTTTTTTTAAAGTTTCTGAAAGTCTACAAGTGTAGTAGTTTTCTACTGACAGAGAGAATTCAGGTCAAAACACTACGAAGAACACTGCAAAATTTTTCCGGAGCGGGTTTTCGCACATCGAAATCTGCTGAAAGGCTCCACATTTACCTATCGCTCTGTTAAAAATCGGACAGCTGAGAGCGGATATCCTGGCCACCACACTTGTAGCTCGAGGTAGGAGCAAGCTAAGGACCACCTCTTTCTATATAGAAATTCATTGTCATACTGGACGAGCAGACTGCGCCAAACTAGCAAGTTCTGACAAGTGAATCGTTGTTTTTGTAACAGCGAAAAACCAGATGCAAAAGAAAACGAAATTCAGAAGTAATAAAAATGTCCAACAGTTTCAAACGAAAAAGGAAACTATTCGCTCATTCGAGTTACTTTCCAACTTAATTACAAAAAATTATTTTTTCGCGTAAACTTTAAGAACTTAGTTGCCAACCTAATATTTCTGCAACATCCTAGTTTACAGAGATTTCGAGTAGAAGATGGCTAGGCGGTTCTCCTGATCCACATTAATTGCAAGAGGATTTTGCTCCACTAATCGCTTCAAGCCGGAAACACGGACAACTTTGCAGCTGATAAATAAGCAAACCGATATACCCTTCTGGACAGTGTGCAAGTCATCGCTCAAAACTGGTGAAACGTCGCCACTCGAACAGGTGCTCGTGGAAGAGAGAGTTGGCAGGAGCGTGCAGAAGAAGCAGCACCGGCGCTGCCGCACGTGATGCACTTGAGCAGCGATAAATCCCATTTCGCGGATTATGACCGGACACATGTTGCTCTAGTGCTCGCTTAACCCCTTCATCCGCTCGTCAAAACAAACTCAGAAGCCAATGCTTGCGGAAGACCAATGAAGCGGATAATCACCTCTTCGTCTTCGACATAGGCAACCCAGAGAAATGTGGAAAAAAGTCTCATTTTGGAGAGCGTCTTTTCCAGTATTTTCCTTCTGCGATACGCAGGTTTTTTACTGACACTTTAGTACGCCTGACATTTGGGTCAAATGTCGTCAGTCTTCTTCTTTCTTGCTGCATTTATGGGACACTTAGTGAGTGGATGAACGCCTTGAACTGTGACGACTTCTTAATTGGACTAACTCAATGTAACTGTGGAAGAAGGCGTTTGACCGTTGCAACTGCAACAAAAACAAGTCAGTTTACTTTCAAGCCTTTGGAAAAGCGTTCAGCAGAAACGTTAGACGTAATAAAGTGTCAATAAAAACCTGTGTGGCACAGAAGAAAAATAGTAAAACTACTGAATAATTCTCAGCAAAACGAATAAAAAAGATCCTCGTGATTTGGCGTAAAAACTTTTAAAGCTATGGCAGAAAGTTCATCACCAGTACAGCTACGGATTCACTTCTCAGTGCCAACAATGCATAGTTTACCTACTCGGACGGGTTTCGCGAAACCATGTTCTACACAAGATTTAATGATTATAAGTTTTTGAATAGCTACGCTTAGATACGAAATCAAATAAAGCTTGCAATCAATAGTTTGCGAAAGACTGTTTATCTCTAAAAATGGTAGAAGCTGTTCATACTGGTGAAATTTTCTCGAAAGAAATTAACTATAGGGTGCTACTTCAAAAATCAAAAAATTTCGTATCGTATATATCCGCAGGAAAGGATGACGTACCGTATACATCCACGTCATCCTTTTCTGCAGATGTCAAGCTACGAAAATGTAATCAAGCATTCATAACTGATCCTTAAATGAAGAATTTTAGATCTTCTTAGATTACGCCACAGTCATCCAGAATTTGTACAACCTTCAGGAAGAATTTCTGACACGACTTCGATTTTCTGATAAAAACTTGTTTGAGCTATCTTCATTCTAAAGTCCATAATGAACGGCGAATGTAAGCAGTGGAATGCCAAACATTTCTATGAGTGCCTATTCTCGTCGTAAAAAAATTTCTTAATTCTTTAATGTCGAGAATAAAACCTGACGTCGCTTAAAATCTTGCCAAACCTACAAGACTCTTTCCTGAAAAAGAACCGTTCGTGCTCAATAAGTCCAGCATAGAACTTAAACGCTATGACGTCAGAAGTTTCTTTTTTACTTTGGGAACCTAACAAGTGAACGTAAGTCTAGCAGTAGCAGATATAACCAGTATCGAGCGCAAATATAGACAAAAAGTGGTGTTCTGGGGAACTTTCTTGTTTTACGTCTTTGTTCCATATTCAGAAAAGTAAGAGAAGGTAGAAAAAGAAGCTGTGGCTATTTAGATGACGAAAACTCGTTTGAATCACTCATTTTGCGGGAAAAGGCAAGAAAAATGAGTGCACTATCCATTTAAGTGAGGAAAGGAGCAGTGCTAAAGAAGGAGTCTGCTGTTTGTGTTATGACTCTTTTCTATACAGCTGCAGGGAAACCAATGTTCTCGCAATACGAACAAGAAAATAGATGCAGCTCATACAGGTAACAGGTGTGGCGAACACAGGAGATACTCCTACTACGCTGCAGTTTTGTCACCAAGTGCTTGGCGAGGCTGCGACGAGATGCCGCGGCAGGGTAAAAACAGCATGATAACTGTTAACGCTGATGAATCGCATGTCGTTACTCCGGATGAGATCATCAATCTCGTGTTGCTCCTCCTCATAAACAGAGGTAGCAGACTGACGACCGGCGCATAAACAAAGCATTACGAAGGGGGATAAGGACAGAGTGGCGCGGCACATAGTAACTAAGCCAATTTCGGGGCTTCCGAAGACCTACAGGGCCAGCGACACCTGTCCACGGAGTAATCCGGGTAGAATGTGCATGTGATAGCATGAGCGATATCCTCTACTTGTAAAAAAAAACAGCATCGGTAACAAGCTTAACACCATAGCTTTGTTGTCAGCAGCTGCCCTTTGTTTGTACGTACTACAGACGTTATGTTCAATTCTTATGAACTACAAAGCTTCAGATTGTATGTATTATGATGTACAACACACCTTATTGTGCTCATAAGTCCTACAAATACTCTCACCTAGACTATTCGAGAAAATGCCAAGCGCTAATGCGCTCCCAGCTTCCATCGAGAGTTAACCACTGGTCTAACAGGCTCAGGTTAGTCTTGAAAGAAAACTCGTTAAGAGGACAAGTGAGTAGCCCTATTAGGGCAAAAAAGAATGTCTAGACGCAGCCACCTTTCAG